>JACXGJ010008836.1:0-26019 GCA_016801105.1 Esox niger
ACGCACGCACGCACGCACGCACGCACGCACGCACGCACGCACGCACGCACGCACGCAGCCACGCACGCACGCACGCACGCAGCCACGCACGCACGCACGCACGCACAAACACAAAAGAAAAGCTTTCCGGAGAGAATAAGGTTTAGGCTCCATATACATTTTAATGAGGATATAGGCTAGCTGTTTTGGCTTGTTATTATGGTTTTATACAATAGTCCATTACAACCCAGGGGAAGAGGGGGGCTTTGAATGCTTTGACTAACAGGGGCCTGAAGATGTACTGTGGATGTAACACACTGTGTGATATTAGAGTCTGATCGGTATTAATGGAAGACACACTAAGGGCAAAAAATTAAATTGTAAACAATAACGCTTATATATGATCAGCCATGACATTATGACCACTGACTGGTGAAGGGAAAAACATCAATACACCGATCAGCCATAACATTATGACCACTGACTGGTGAAGGGAAAAACACAGAAATACCAATCAGCCATAACATTATGACCACTTACTGGTGAAGGGAAGAACACTGATACACCCATCAGCCATAACATTATGACCACTGACAGGTGAAGAGAGGAACACCGATATACCAATCAGCCATAACATTATGACCACTGGAAGAAGGTGGCCTGGTCTGATGAATCATGTTTTCTTTTACATCAGGTTGCAATGTCCTGCTGGGAAACCTTGGGTCCTGCCATTCATGTGGATGTTACTTTGAAATGTACTGTACCACCTACCAGAGCATAAATGCCAACCATTTGCACCCTTTCATATTTCCTGATAACATTGGCCTCTGCCCCTGGCCACAAAGCAAAAATTGTTTTGGAATGGCTTGAGGAACACAACAACGAGTTCAAGGTGTTGACTTGGCCTCCAAATTCCCCAGATCTCAATCCAATCGAGCATCTGTGGGATGTGCTGGACAAACAGGTCCGATCCATGGAGGCCCCACCTCACAACTCACAGGACTTATACGGTCTGCTTCTAACGTCTTGGTACCAGATACCACAGCACACCTTCAGAGGTCTAGTGGAGTCAACGCCTCGACTGGTCAGCCATTCAATAGAGGGACGTACACAATATTAGGAAAGTTATATATATAAAGTTGGTCATAATGTTATGGCGGATCGGTGTAACTTCAACACAGAAATATTCACTGTTTTTAACTTTGCTAGGTTGCATTACGCCTTCTCATTGTAGTTGTCGTAATTCTGACAAGAACCTCGTTATAGGAGTTTAGAAAAGCACCTAACAGCGTCTGTACCACCGGACTCTCTCAGCTATTTTCACTTTTAAACCCCTTCACATTTGGTGACTTTCAAAAGGATTTCTTGGCTAAGAGACACTACTGTGTAGAGCTAATGTAGCCAAACCTCGCTCACGTGCTGAGTTATGTTCATAACTGCCAATCTGTAGCTGTAAACTGTAGCCACACTTCGCAAACCCAGTAGTTGGATGTAGCACAGGGTTAACTAAGCCAACATCTAAGCTACTTCAAATAAAACAAAAGGGGTTGGGCTAAGATATAAAATAAAAGGGGTTGGGCTAAGATATAAAATAAAAGGGGTTGGGCTAACATATAAAATAAAAGGGGTTGGGCTAACATATAAAATAAAAGGGGTTGGGCTAACATATAAAATAAAAGGGGTTGGGCTAACATATAAAATAAAAGGGGTTGGGCTAACATATAAAATAAAAGGGGTTGGGCTAACATAAAATAAAAGGGGTTGGGCTAACATAAAATAAAAGGGGTTGGGCTAACTGTTGCAGCACATTTATCCTTGTCCCATCTTACTGTTTCTAAGCTTCTGGGACGAGACCGGCCTTTAGGGATTCGGGTCGTTGACCACTCTTGCAGATCAGCAACAGCCTCGGTTGATACTGGTTCGCTGGCGACCATTGGGCCTGACAGAAGAACACTGACCTTTATAGGCCACTGGTTGGCGGTGTGGTGTCGTCCTGATGTCATGATTGGCCATTTGGTAGCCTGTGATGGTCAAGAGGTCAAAGTCGCAGCCTCCAGAGCAAATACACTGCCGCGGCAGAGGTAGTCATCTTTATCGCCTTGTCTCTTTTGTCAACAATGCACAAACATATACTGCATATCTCTGATCTAATCCATTCTCTCCCAGAAGATGAGCTCTCTGTCTGCTGGTTATCTGTACTCAATAGTGTGTAGAAGGACCATATAAAACTGGAGTGTTCGGGAGTTATATGTATTTATTTGCTGGAGTGGGCTGCTGGAGTAGGCTGCCATGGTGGTATGAGGGGACAGTCGGTGAAGTGGAGTGGGTGGATTTTCTCACAGCAGACATGTAGTAGACTGATCCTGAAAGTGGACTACTTCAATCCACCAATGTCGTAATACCTAGGATTTAGGACTTTATTAAATCCTAAAGCTGCCAAAAGCAGCAGCTACTCGTCCTGCAGTCCACAGAACACATTGAACACATCCAGTACTGAGAATCAAATAGGTTTTGACCTACCCAGTCCCACCCTTTTGTTGCCATTCTGACAAATTCAGTGGTTCGTTCCTGTACCAAGGACAGGTGTGTTGATGAATGGACTATTTAGAATGTCTCTCTTGTTCTATTTTAGAATGTGTGTTTTTTCCTGTTCTAGAATGTGTCTTCAAATTCTGGAATGTCTTGCACTTCAATGGAAACTGAATCATACTTTTTTCCTCCGTCTGCAAGCAAAACACAAGCAGTGATTCACCCACAGCTAAAGACATGCTGTGTCAGCCATCACCTTAAATAGAAATCATTTTTTTAATCTATAGCAAATGGTTTGCAGGACGTTCCTCTGCTGCTTTTCATCAAGTTATTTGCAGTTTAAGACTGTTATCTGAATTTACCGGGAGAAGGAATATGGATTGATTTGCTTTGAAGAATTCAAGAGAAGATTTAATCATCACTGTACTCTACATCCTCAGCATTCTGCTACACAGGCCAACATATGGGCAGTGACTTACTGGATAAGCGGTGAACTTTAACAAGGTATAAAGGCCTATGACATTATAATAACCAGATGATAAGGTTGGTTTCAGGCTCAAAGATCAAGCTTAGTCCAGGACTAAAAGTAGATATTAAGAAGCTTCATAATTCACAGTACATTAATATATACTACATATGATCGTAACAACACCAACCTTTAAAACTGCACATATCAGAGAAATACAAAGAATTATTAGTCCACAAACTTAACAGGTAGCGAAAAAAGTAGCTAAAAACCAGGTCCTACAATGCAGTATAACTGGCATCTCATCTATCTATATATTTATATATTTTTAAATATATAATTAGAAAAGTGCATTCCAATAAAACAACAATGACAGTTTAATGACTTCGCATTTAAGTTTTTTCTGACTCATCAGAAATGCTAACACATTTTGGCTAACAGTACTTCCTGATCAAGATATTTGCTTCCATACTTCGATTAATTTTAGCAAATATATTGGCTCAGTCCTCCTTATCAAATATATGGTTGGTTCAAGCACAATTTCTTCACTTCACAGAGTGCCTGGACAAAGCACTTAGACACGGTATATTGGCAATATACCACAAACCCACGAGATGCCTTACTGCCATTACAAACCTGTCACCAATGCGACTAAGGCAGAAGAAGCTGATGTGATCTCCTACCCGTGGCATTTGGTCTCATGTTCCACGGCTATCAGCCAATTAGCATTCAGGGCGGTTTAAAGTGTGACATACCTGCTTTCTATTGCATTACAATGCATACCTGCTCCCATCCCTAGGCACTCACCTGCCCTACAGTGGCAGAGGTATCCGTTAACCAGGTCTTGGCATATCGCGCCATGAAGACATGGATCCGAGCAGCATTCATTAGTGTCCACCTCACAGAAGTCCCCGATGAACCCCGCTGTACAGCTGGGAAAAAACAAGGACGGATTACATATGTTGTGTTGAATAGAAAACATGCGTGCCAAACCTCACATACAAACATGTGAAACACATACACAGTAGCCAGATGCATTTACATTTGTATAAAGCTACATATTTTCACCAAAGCTGATGCAATTTCAATAAGCTAATAGATTTTAGTCTTTGAACAGTACAGGTACAGTGCAACGAAACGCAGTTAGCACGTAATCAGAAGTGCAAATAGAAGAGGGCAGAACATTGCGTTAGGTAGAGTGTATGTTACAAGTGGAATGTATGCATTTGCACTGTATTTGCAATAAGGGCAAACACAGTGCAAATGGCCGCTCATACTGTATGCGTGGACAATTAGGAAATGAATAGCTGATGAGACAAATGCAAGTGCAGCCACATTTCTAAATGTGCAGCGCAGGCTAACTGAAATGCGGGGTGGCACGTGCGACTGAAATGCAGGCTGGCACGTGCGACCGAAATGCAGGGTGCTGAAATGCGGGGTGGCACGTGCGACTGAGATGCAGGGTGCTGAAATGCGGGGTGGCACGTGCGACCGAAATGCAGGGTGCTGAAATGCGGGGTGGCACGTGCGACTGAGATGCAGGGTGCTGAAATGCGGGGTGGCACGTGCGACTGAGATGCAGGGTGCTGAAATGCGGGGTGGCACGTGCGACTGAAATGCAGGGTGCTGAAATGCGGGGTGGCACGTGCGACTGAGATGCAGGCTGGCACGTGCGACCGAAATGCAGGGTGCTGAAATGCGGGGTGGCACGTGCGACTGAGATGCAGGCTGGCACGTGCGACCGAAATGCGGGGTGCTGAAATGCGGGGTGGCACGTGCGACCGAAATATTATTGTTTATCTAATATTCAAAATAGCTTTAATCTTCCTGTTATTAACGCCATATCACTATGACACTCAGTAGTGTCAGAGGTCGCATACCGACTAGCTGCTGTTGATTGTTACCGCTCCCTTACGGGCCAAACGGTTGGTTGTAATTCCATGTCTATTAAATGACAAGGCATTCACAGTGGTACCAGAGATAACTGACAGACTGACTAATAGCGCCATCCTAATTTCAGTGTGGGTTTAAATTACCCGGTAGACTGTACAATATTCCAGTACAATCGCTCAAAATCACTAAATCTTACAATCACTATTATTTATATAAAACCTTGCCACGCAAAGATAACAGTTGTTTTCCTAAAGGAATCCGAATCACCTCTATTCACTTTTTTATTTGCCGTAATTCATTTCCACAAACTCTGAATGTTACCTGGTGGAACAGAGCTGCTAGTGATGGACGATATTTAGAGATGGAATCTAAAAAATACACGGACATCGTGACCTTCGCCTGCTGGAGGAAAATGCTTGAACCAATGGGGGGGGGCTGACTGCAATGGGAGGGGTCGGCGATAATCCTGCTGCACCCTTCTTGCGCTGGGGTTGTATAGGCCCTCGACGGAGGGCGGATGGAGGGCAAAATGTACATAAAAATAATTCAATAAAAAAGTGGCCCACTTTCCATGTGAACCTTTTGAGGTCTATGCAGACCTTCTGGGTTCTGCAGTCTCATTTTATTCAGATGTGTGGAGCTGCGGCAGTATTGAGCCATACATCTGATCCTGTCACAAATCCAATATGGTGGTACTTGTTACTGGCAGCTTGTTACTGACAGCTCAAGGTCTGAATTGTGTACTGTGTACTTCCAATCAAGTTAATTGGCCCATTTTCCGTTATGACGGTGTCATATTGGCTTACATGCGATGAATAGGGTGACTGGAGTTCAACATACAGGTTCAACCAATTGTTAATATTGTAGCCCCCCCCACGCAATAATATGTGTCCTAGAAAACGACTGCATATTGACAGTGATAGCTTGGGGAAATGTCACTTTTACCAAGCTAACATAAAGCAACAGACTCTATAATGGATTTTTACTCTCCAAGTCCTATTTACGTCCACAGGTATTATAATAATGTGCCGGAAATGCATCCTCCGCTCTCCGGAGACACCGACTGGGAACGACCGGAGAGACACTCCATCCGCGCCCTAAACGGCAGAGGGCTCTGGTTGAAAGTAGTGTGCCGTCGAGGGAATAGGGCGCCACTTGTGACGCGACCATAACCAACAGCTACCAGGCTAGAAAATTGAACTGCAATTTAAACAGTCGCCATGCTGCTTGTCCCTGAGGCTGGTTGAATTGCCATCAAATCCAGACATCACATTCAACCACCCAATCTGTTGCAACGTCGCACATCATATTGGATGGATCTCTATGGAGGAAATTGACTGAACTGCACACTGCCTGTCTGAGAATGTCTGCAACCCATAAAATCCATGCTTGAATCCAATATCTAATGAGGAAGAGTGTTGTTCCCCCACGTGCAACTAATGATTACAATGCAGTTGCCCCTCTAACACAGAGATAAATAGACTTTAGAATGACATGTGACTCTCGGCCAAACACATGGACACAATGAGACAAGCTTGTTGCCCTGCTGTTCAAAATCAATTGTATGCATTGCATTTGTAGAATTTGCAGAACAAACAGAGACATACGGCCAGTGAAGTATTGGCATTAAACAAACAGTGACTACTAATTGAGTACACAGAGCCAGGCGCCCGGGCACGACAACCGACCGTCCTCTGCCTGCTGACAATATAGTGGAAATTACATCAGGCAGGCAGGCCAAACACACACAAGACGCCTCTGTCAGTCTGCCAAACGGCTCCCTATCTTTTCCAGAGTGCCCTCCGTTTCACTGGGTTTCACCGGGACCGGTAGGGCTCGGGTCAGAAACCGAGCGCTGTTCTAGGGGACAGGGTGGGGAGTCGGGATGTCTTTTTTTACACCGGGGCACAGCGACCTATGACCCCGAATCAGAGCACACGTGCTAGAGTTAAGACAACGCAATTAAGAGCTAGGCGTGGAGGGAGACACGTCGTGGCTAATCTATACACCCCTGCTGCAGTGCAGTATCTGGCTGTTCCGGCGAGGGAGGGCGGCTCGTGACAACCACCGAAATGGAATAAAGAGAATGTATGGAACGGGACGACCCAGGGAGCCCTCTGACTGTGACGTTCAGGACACTGCTGGATGGACGCTCCAGCCGGGGTCACTTTAAAGTGAGCCCTGGCTTCCACTGATTGAGACAGACCATAATATGCGCCACACGGGGGAGAGCGGCACTGGGAGGAGACGTGGCATTGTTCTGTTGCTGTGTGGGGAGGCGGGGCTGGAGGGGGGGGGGCACAACCTGACATTAAACCAATCAGGACGCGTCTCAATCTGGGAGAAGTGGGCCCCGGGTGACTGGTTTGATTGGAGAAAGTGATTTAATTGGACTCATATTACAGAGCAGAGACTAAGAGGTAACAGGTTTTGCAAAGCCGACAGAGATTTGCTGCTAACTAACTTGCTTGAATTAGCCTTCATAATGTGTCATTTGAAGCAGAGTCCCAGCACAGAGACCTTTGTGGCTGTGGTACTTGAAGAGATATAATGGCATTCTGTAATTTATTACGCCACAAAAAATAAACCCCTATATCTACATTTACCTTTTGCACATGCACATGTCATATGTACTGTAGACATGGGTGGGCAATCACATGACCACATGACCCCATGACCCCATGACCACATAACCAACACATTCACTGACCTGCAGGTGAAACTGGCCCCAGGACCATCCAGGCAGGTGCCTCCATTGAGACACAGGGACACATTGGTGGGGCTTTCTAAACAGGTGTCCACGTCAATCTCACAGTTCTTCCCACTGTGTCCATCCAGACAGAAACAAGCGTATTTATCAACCAGGTCCACACAGGTTCCGCCATTCAGACATGGAATGGAAGTGCATTCCTGAAAACGTGAAATTATAAGTGAGTGTTCAGAGACAGGTGCCGAAGCCCTTAGTTGTACAGAATTTGAGTGTAGGAGTGTTGGAAAAAACACGCCTACTCTCAGATGCCGCTCAACTAAGGACTAAGACATTTGCATATTTATATATACAACAAATATTCGCAGCTGCAAGGAGTATATAGATAGCAGCAGAATGTCGTAAGAGTGCAATTGTGTACCTGCCTTGAAAAGTACGAATACATTGGCCTCTGTAAGAATACATTATTGTACAAATCAGTAAGGGACTGTAAGATGAACAGCTAGGCGAGTATGTGTAGAATCCTAGATTATGTGGAGACTGAAGGAGCATTCTGAATGTGCATTCCAGAGTGGAACCTCAGGGAGACCTTCCAGAAGCCTGAACATTCTATTCTATCAGACCAGTGTTCTCTCCTCAGGGACCTCCTGGATCTGGGCTGGGTATTAAAATCAATTAGGGATTAGGGTGAGGGTATTGCCTTTTTAATCGGGTATTTGTACAACGCCTGCATTATCATGTTGCTCAATTGAATTATGCCGCAGGAAAATCGATGTGGTTCGTGAAAAGGAAAAGGGGAAAAACTGCACTAAGATCAGGGCAGCACTATTAGAAGCAGCTCTGGTCAGTACTGCTGACCCTATCATTGTATCATCAGAATGGAGATTTAGAATGATGGCCAGTACACCAGAATTTAGATGACCAGAACTGAAAGGGACATTCTCTTGATTTGATGAAAGGCCAAATATTTGCATCGGTGAGTTTGAAATTGTTTTATTTTCCAATAATGGGATGCATTTCTTACGTCAAAAAACAAATAGAAAATTGTGCCCATAGGGAAATGGCACATTCATTTTACCATACAGCTTTGTTTGTGGAGTACATAATGTAGAATGAAAACAATGTCTGAACCGATCACTACCGTAACTATGGTAATCACACACCAGACTAGTCTCAACGACCCGACCCAGGAAACAGAACATCTGGACTAGTTCACGCAAGACAGTCTCTGAAAGGCTCACCGTGAGCAGCGCCCGGCCAGCCACTATTCAGTCCTGTTCACTGTTCACATGGAGCCACGTCGACAGCGACATGACTCATCTCCGCGCCGACAGAGTCAGCCGTTGAAACCAGACCACAGTTACTGTCGCCTAGGTTTGAGTCGTCAAAGCTAATGGAGAACATTAGAAATGTAACGGATGAGAAGCTCAACTCACGTCAATGTTAATGTCACATCTTTCGCCTGTCCATCCCGGCTCACAGTGGCAGACGTACGCATCCACTCCATCGATACATCTGGGAAGACATACACATTCAATATGTATCAACTGCAGAAAGATAGAAACTGGCTTAATGTCTACATGGTACAAAGCCCCATTCCCAGACCTATAGTATATTAAAAGAATAGTTCAGGACTTTGCTAAGTATTTCATCTATTTCAGTGTTAGAAAAACTTGTGGAAACCATTTTTATGTCACATGCATGCTAGCTGTTCCCCTTGACTTCCAGTCATTGCACTAAAGCTAGTTAGTACCAGTGACCAACTATCTCCGGCCAAAACAGACACATACGGTACAAATTGTACAGCTAATTTAATCTGACCCAGCAAATGTAATGCAAGGAGTCATTGAGAAAATCCTATGCTCTGTTTTTATGAACATATATTTTAGGTGATGTTTTGCTTCATTTAGACTGGGGGGTGCAGTGTGGAGGGCCCCTCTTTCAGATTGCTGGACCCAGGGAATGTCAGCCTCCGGCGGGGAACATTACACATGCACAGAGACACAGATTTGTTTCTGTTGACCCCAGGCACTGCATCGTCTTCCATCCCCCACCCAAAAATACAAATATTCCCTTCATTCATTTAGAAAACACGTGCCTAGACTGTCCGTCCACTTCCAGCAGGCTAAGTGATAATAGCACTATTGATATGCAGGTTTACACTGTTCACCTCCCATGATGACAGGGGCCTGACCCGCATTCGTCAATGTCGATTTCACAGTGAAAACCCGCGAAGCCGCCGCCACACAAGCACCGGTATCGATTGGGACCGTCCACGCAGCTCCCGCCATTTCGGCACGGGTTCGAAACACATTCGTCGACGCTCAGCTCGCACCAGGTCCCTGGTAATGAACAGACATTAAAACAGTCATACACATGCATTATAAACCACATGTGTGTGTGTGTGTAGAAATGGGTACATTTAAACTTTCTGCTGGGCACTTTTAAGACACTACGTTGTCTGGCACCTGATTACATTGGTGACGTGCTCAACCCATAGTGCACTGTCAGGCCTCAGATCAGCTGAAAAAAGACTGCTGGCTGATCTGGAGTCTAGACTGAAACTAAAGGGAACCGGGCCTTTGCTATACGGGCCCCTAGACTCTGGAACAGCCAACCACAGAATGTCAGAGATGCCACGTCGTTGCATTCTTTTACATCTTACCTGAAAACAAATTTTTACAACATGGCTTTTACGAATATTTTATCATTGTGATTATACTTTTTCTTTATTCTAATAATATTTTTTATACATATTTTTATGATTATTTCTATTGTGTGTAAAGCACTTGGTGTACTAGAAAAGCGGTATCAAAATAAGTATTTTTTGTTTACATTCACTTTAACAAAAGCCAGAGCAAAACCACCTCACAATTTGGATTGTGGTGAGACAGTTCAGCTTAGCTCAAGGCTTTTATGCCGTCCACTTCTCAATGGGTACGAAGCATTCATTCATTAATGGGTACAAAGCATACATTCATTCATTAATGGGTACAAAGCATACATTCATTCATTAATGGGTACAAATAATTCATTCATGTGTCCAAATCATTCATTCATTCGTTCATTCATTCATTCATGGGTACAAATCATTCATTTATGGGTACAAATCATTCATTTATGGGTACAAATCATTCATTCATGGGTACAAATCATTCATTTATGGGTCCATATCATTCATTTATGGGTCCATATCATTCATTCATGGGTCCAAATCATTCATTCATTCGTTCATTCATTCATTCATGGGTACAAATCATTCATTTATGGGTACAAATCATTCATTTATGGGTACAAATCATTCATTCATGGGTCCAAATCATTCATTTATGGGTCCATATCATTCATTTATGGGTCCATATCATTCATTCATGGGTCCAAATCATTCATTCATGGGTCCAAATCATTCATTCATGGGTCCAAATCATTCATTCATATGTGTATATAAACCATGTGTGTGTTCTGTATTAATGTGACCTTTTGACAGTGAAGAGGAAGTATGGATAGTTAAATAACCGACTAGTGACGCGTTCCAATACAACGAATCAATACAGGGCGTTATTACATTTGCTCTGACAAGGTTCACAATGAGAAATACCTCAGTGCCTGAGAAGCAAATCAATTTACTCGTCTGAGTCGCGCACACGTGTTGTGTCGCATCGCTCACGTTACATCACGTGGTTTGACACATCACATTAGGCTGCAGCAGGACCACAGGATATAATGTCTAATCCTGTCCGCACAGTAAAGCCAGCGTTTGCTCTATAGGCATTTAGTCAGAGGCACCAATAGGGATTCATTTGCATGGTAACCATGGGCTGATTAGGCAGTCAAAGGAACAGGTCTGGCGACCCGTCTTCGTCTGGGGGGTTTAATTGTGAAAGCACATTATCACTGTTGGGGCTAATGCGGTCGCTGTCACACAGGCATCACATTAATTGCTGCAAACAGCAAGCCACACGAAACCTGACTTGGGTTCAAATCACGCTTTTAATTATTTGAAAACCATCGTCAGCGCCTGATTGAGATGGCCTGGCGCCGTGCAACCAACAGAGCCACAACGCAACACGGGAAACCCCGCCCACCTGCCCGCCCGCCTGCCCTCGAAGGCTAGCGTCAATGGTCAAAATGCGTGAATGGTATGACAAACATCGGCTGAACCCGGATTCAGTACATCATGAAAACACACGGGGAGTGATGCTACACTATGAAAAATATACACAGCAAAGTAAGAAAGGCCTCTGTAGTTGGAGTCTCAACTGGTGTCGTATCAAGGGGGAATCGTGGGGGGGGGGCAAGTGACCTAACTTTGCTGATCATTTCAAAGTAGAACCATTAAAATCTACAGTAGGCCTGTGCTGTGCCACTGGTACAGCATGTTATAAACACACACAAAATATCCTATTAGAGTTGTACAAGAAAATGTTTTTTGTTTAGTCAGAATGAGTCAACGTTGAGGACTTTGGTTTTCACTGATTATCCGTAATAAATGATAATTGCTGTTAGCTGAAATACCAAAAGCTAACCACAACACATTCTGATGTACTGGCCATTAGCTTGCTCCCTAGATGTAGCTATGCAAACAAATAACTCAGTTTTACACCGGCTACTTTAAATGTCCTAATAAAAGCACAACGCAGCATAAACTCTACATATCACGCTCGACGCACCAAAAAATTATTGAAGCTCGACAAATAATTCTCAGTTTTATTGGCTGCAATTCCCAAACTTTGTCAAGATGAGGTAAAATGTGTTTTACTGACTAAGCTAATTTAGGACGGGAATAATTTGAAGACTAAATGAATAGATCGTAAATGTCCAAACGGCACCCTATTCTACATCTAGTGCTCTACTTTTGACCAGAGACATATTAGATGTCTGGTGAAGGTTTATTATTCTATGATAACCACATGCTCCCTGTTTGGCACTAACCCTTTAGCACGGACAAAACTCTGCCAACACACACACACGCGCACGCACACACGCGCACGCACACACACGCACGCACGCACACACACGCGCACGCACACACACGCGCACGCACACACACGCGCACGCACACACACTCTCTTTCAATTTAATTTCACAGTTGGTCTGCAAATGTTCTGACATTATTTAGAAAATGCGACTCCCATTATCTTGAACACGTAAAATGTTGAGAGGTTGGGTAGGAAAAATGTCAATGAAAACCGCCATGTATGGATGTAAGAACTGGCCATCCATTATTTACAAAATATAGTTTGAAACACTCATTCATTCATTCATAACTACATAAAATGGTGCAGCATCCAGAAATTGTCCCCTTTAACTTGCGATAACTAAAAACAGTGACTAAGAACAGTGCTAATTTTAAAATAAACCCTGTTATTTTCTTCCAACAAACCTGTTCTAATGAATAAACTAACAGCTCTCTCTTGCTGCCTGAATCTGTAATGCTTTTATTTTTTTTTACAAATTAACAAAAGAATGAGCCAATGTGATTAATGTAGATAATTAACATTTTGTAATTAAACAGTCTCAATGGGCTCATTGAGAGCAGCCAGTGACAGTTCTCTTCTTATTGACCGGCTGGTTTCATTCTTAACGACTGTTTCTTTATTCCAAAATGGCACTCTATTCCCAAAATAAAACACCTCTCCAAAAGTAGCGTACTATATAGGGAATAGGGTGCAATTTGTGATTCTTTATTTCTGCTTAGACAACCATCATAGAAACACAATGAGTTTCTCTTGCTACTTTATTGACAAACAGGGATTGTGTATGAACACAA
Organism: Esox niger; assembly: GCA_016801105.1. NCBI lineage: Eukaryota > Metazoa > Chordata > Actinopteri > Esociformes > Esocidae > Esox > Esox niger. The sequence goes on from JACXGJ010008836.1 coordinate 13,345, forward strand.
TTAAAGTCATACACACTTGTTATTTTAATACTGAGCAAATTATAGACATTCAAAGCATATCAGTAAAATGAACCTGACTCAGTGAAAGCAATAGCGGGGTGTGTTAAAGGATTAACTTTGTTTTGTTAGGCTGTAATTAACTTTTAATGTTGTGTTGGTAGTTTGTGTTTCAACCACACTGGGGTCTGGTAATCCTGGTCAAAGAGACCCAAAGGGGTAAACGTTTCTGTTTTGGTCCCAGTAACACACTGCTGAATCGAAAACAAACTAATCCTCAAGCTCCGAGGATTTGAATCAGGTGTGTCGTTTCAGGGCAAAACTATACGGAACTATAGAATTGAACTATACATCCCATTTCACGGTTCTGGTGTGTGCATGGATGTAGGTATTGTTTGTCTAAATAGGGACTTTACACAACAAATCACCCCTGATTTTTTTAAAAGAAAGACAGGACACCTGGAGGCTCCTTACGGGGTTCTTATTGAAATGATTGGAAAACCCCTATAAGTAGAAGTAGGGGTTCATCAAATAACTTCTGAAGGATTCCCCCACAGTTTAAATGCCAGGATACCTAAAGTGTCCCGTTGCTGGAATGAAGAAGTTACCGCTGTGAAAGATAATTCAGGATAGAAGGTGTGAGATTATCATTTAATTCTTCTCACTTGTTTCTCTCAGATGGAATGCCCTGTGAAATCCTTTAAGGAGGTTAACATTGGGATTAATCATAACAGCTTTTTAATCTATCGTCTGTACAGCTTTCCATTTTTCATAAAGCCAGAATTATCTTCTCCCCAGAACCCAGTTAAGCAAGTGCAAAATGTGTGAGTTTGAGAATGATAACACTTATATGAGCAGTTTCCTGCTGATAACCAAATTCATTACATCCAAACATTTTGGATGCTTACGTTTATTCCCGAAAACGTGGATGCCTAAGCTAATTCCTCTAGAAACGGGTATTGAAATAAATGTAAAAGCCCCTTGCCTTAACACCTGACCACTTTATTTTGATCTCAACCGTTGAAACGCGACGGAATGAATGCTGACGTTCCATATGGAGAGGGGATTTGCCGTCCCTGATAGATAGAGCCAAGAAATATGAGAATACATTTGATAATAGCATCAGAATGACACCATGAGTTATAGTATTTTACTGGTGGGAGCCAATGACATATCAGAGCAGCTAGCAGCAACATAAAAAAACACATTTTCAATTTACAAATCATTATGTGCTAGATCGAGCCCCCGAACAGCAAATTCCACCACCAGACCGAAGCCATATTAATTTGTCACATCGCTCTCTTCCTTTTTTCTTACTCTCGATACTCTTTGCTTTTTCCTGTGTTCTCTATCCCTTTTTCTTCTCTACTCATTTTTACACCCACTCTTCTTTGTTCCCTTTTTTCTCTTAAAAAAAAGTTGCAGTGTTTCTGTTACATGTCTTATTAGAGCAAATATTTTGTCAGAAGCTCAAGTCGGTCGGATGAACGCAATCCAAAATGTAGCCTTGGCCCAAGTCTCCGGAGGGGGGGGTCCCCTGGGGGGGGTCCCTGGGGGGGGTCCCTGGAGGAGGTCCCTAGCTGCTTCCCCAGACGAGCTGAGAAGGAAGTGGGGAAAGTAATGACTTGAACAATGCCCAAGACCCAAATGGCACCCTCTTCCCTATCCAGCACACTTCATTTGATCATCACAGGCAGTACACTTCATAGGGAACAGGGTGGCATTTTGGAGGCAGACGTTACAGAGCACATAGAGGTCTAATAATAAAGAGAATATCTTCAGTTGGGAATTGGACTTTGCATGTCAGGTTCTGCTGCTCTCCAGAGCGCCAATACCTCAGAGAGTTCCCTCTTTCCCCCAACCTGTATCCACCTGGAGAAGGATGAATGGATGATACAGTGAGGGAGACAAATGAAATTAATCTTCCCAGCAGCTGTCGGGAGGCCTGATCAGATTGGTCCTATAGAAACGGATGGTGGTGTGATGAAACAACAGAAACCGGGCAGAAATTAAAGATGTAATGAAATAAAAGACCAGTGGAACAGACACACAGCTGAAAATAGAATACGGTTGTATCAGAAAAGATGTTGTGAACGCATCTCTCGTTATCCCTCTTGAAACATCAGACCGAACGGGGACAGTGCAGCACAATTAGTTTAACTCAAAACGGACACTCATTGTGACAATCCCTTTCTACACCATTTTAAACCTGATCTGGTGTCAGACGTAATCGCAAGACTGATAAACTTCAACACTCTCACACTGACTCTTTGTCACTAAGAGCCAGGGGACCCGACAATGACCGCTACGAGCAAAGTAGCTTCCAGAGTGACAGCGGGGAACAGCACAAGCCCTTTTACCTGCGTATCCAGGGCGACAGACACACTTGAAGCCCCCAGGTCTGTTGATGCACGCCCCCTCGTGGAGGCAGGGTGACACCTCACACTCATTCACATCCAGGTCACACAGGACGCCGAAATATCCAGGCGGGCAATTACAGCGGAATCTAGACAGGGACAGACAGAGAAGCAGGAGGTTTGTTACGGTTCTCACAAAAAAATCTAAAAAGGTTTTGGGTGAGGAACAGAAGGGTTAAAACTAAGAGACCACTGCAATTGAAGGCTTCTGAAAACGTGATATTTTGGTATTTCATTTAAGGATAGTGATCATATGAAGCCATTTATTATCACATAGTGGCTCCTTATAACTTTAAATCATAATGATAACAGAAATCACCCAAATGGCCCTGAGCAAAAGGTCACATACCCTTGAATGTTTGGTGTTGTTACAAATACACAAGGTGACACACACAAGTGAAAATGGCAATTAAAGGTGACTTTCCCACACCTGTAGCTTTTTAAATTACAAATAGTGTCTGTGTATAAATAGTTAATGAGTTTGTTAGCTCTCACATGGATGCACTGATCAGGCTACATACTGAACCATGGGAAGCAGAAAAGAACCGTCAAAAAACCTGTGTAACAAGGTAATGGAACTTTATAAAGATGGAAAAGAATATAAAAAGATATCCAACGCCTTGCAAATGCCAGTCAGTACTGTGCAATCACTCTGGAATCTCTTGATACCAAGCCAAGGTCAGGTTGACCAAGAAAGATTTCAGCCAAAACTGCCAGAAGAATTGTTCGGGATCCAAAGAAAAACCCACAGGTAACCTTAGGAGAAACACAGGCTCTGGAATAAGACGGTGTGGTTGTTTCAAGGAGCAAAATACAATGATACCTGCTTAAAAAATAAGCTGCATGGTTGAGTTGCCGGAAATTTTCCTTGTCTGCGCCAAAGCCACAAAAAAGCCTGGTTACAATATGCCCGACAACACCTTGACACGCCTCCCAGCTTTTGGCACACTGCAGTATGAAAGTGACGAGATGAGGTGGTGGCTCACTGATGTTTGGGGGTTTGTGAGCTCTAAACACTTGGGGAATCTTAAAAAAATTCATGGAAAATTGAATGGATGCAGCATGTTATCAGAAAATACCGGCATTCAATTTGCATTATTTGGCATGAAAGCTGCGACTGGAACTTTCTTTGACTTTCCAGCACGACAATGACCCTAAGCACAAGGCCAAGTTGACCCTCCAGTGGTTACAGCAGAATAAGGAGAAGTTTCTGGAGTGGCCATCACAGTCTCCTGACTTTAATATCATCGAGCCCCTCTGGGGAGATCTCAAACGTGTGGTTCAGGCAAGACTTGACCTGGAGGTATTTTTTCCAAGACGAATGGGCAACTATACCTCCTGCAAGAATTCGGGGCCTCACAGACAACTATTACAAAACACTGCACGCTGTCATTTGATGCTGAATGGGGCCATACACAGTATTAAGAACTAAGGGTAACAAGATTTTCACATTTTGTTTTATGATTATACCATTCCGTTATGACCTACAGTTGACTGTGAATCCCAAAAGAGATAAAGGAAATGTGTTTTGCCTGCTCACTCATGTTTTCTTTACAAATGGTACATATATTACCAATTCTCCAAGGGTATGCTAACTTCTGAGCACAACTTGTGTATATAGTCTGGTCTCAAGGTTGCAGGAGAAAAGGGGTAAATAGAAAAAAGACCATGCTTGTGCTAAATATACCGTAGCAGTCAGGCGTACGATCCGAGACATTTGGTACCGACAGAGGCTCTGACCCAAATCATTCCCTAGTATGAGACCTGGTCGGGTGCCATCCTAGCTGCGTCCAAGGCCCAGGCTTCAACCGCCGAGATGTAACAGCAGGGCAGAGGCCTCAGAACCCGCCAGGACGGCCCAGTCAGGGGAGCGCTGTGAGAAGCCCACATCGGGACGTCGTGGGACCGCGTATCAGGACTCGAGACAAGCTGGAGACAAACCGTTTAGGATCCAAATTGGCCCTGGGACTTGTCTGCCCCTCGGTCCAACTACAGCCCTGTACCGCAAACCCCCGGGCTGCCATTAAGGGGGAGAGCTACAGGGGAGAACGTGGAGGGAGGGAGTGAGCGAGCAAGCGAGAGGGAGAAGTAGAGAGATGGAAGAATAAAAAGAGAGAATAAAGTAGCAGAGAGAGAAAGATAAAGCGATTACCCCCATGGAGGGAAGAAACCCAATCTACAGACATGATGTGTTCCTGCTGAATGGGCTCCGCTGTCTTTAGAATGGTGGCTAATATCGCGCACGGATGAAGAAAGGCTTGTTATATAACACTGGATCGCGGTCCCAAATTAGACCCGCGGACGCTGTTTAGTGCACTGCAAAGGCCACTTCACTCACGTCTTTGGCCAATGGCAGTGCAGTACAGGAGGGGCCAGGGTGGAATTTGGGACGCGACCCGGATCGAGCATTTTGGAGAATAACCACGCTAGGCTAACATAGCTACCGCATGGGGCTCATTGCAAACTTGTTTTTGTTCCTGCGCTAATGGTTCAAAACAAACAGTTCAGAGGGATGGGGGGCGTACCAAAGCTAAACCCTATCCCCTGTTCAGTTCAGTGAATTTGAACTGGGACTACAGTGCATGCCACAGGGGATTCACAGTTTATAAAGAGTCAAGTGGAACTTGAACGTACAGTGGCATTCAATAGGAGTAGTTAGCTACTAGCTAAAACTACTATTATTCATTTAGTCATGGCTTGAATTAGCTGTGAGGTTAAAAAGGGAAAAAGGTAAGAACCTATTCACGAGGTCTTGGCAAATGCCTCCATTTTGGCAGGGGCTGGAGGCACAGTCATTGATGTCTTCCTCACAGTGTTGGCCAGAAAATCCAGGTTCACAGTGACAGCTGAAAACAAAAACAATCATTAATATTGATATCTTCCTCCTGCATTCAACAAAGAAAATCTATCTGTTTACTCACAGTGAAATATGCAAGAAAGATAAAGCATACAATAACGGATCAATAGGAGGACTATATTTGATATTAATCATATATTGGTTCTAGATTGAACGAAGCGTTTCAGATTGTGAACGTGACTCACACAACGTCAAGATGATCCATGAAGAAGGTGTAATGAGCAGCCCGGTAATAAATTGAAAGGGTCGGCAGTTGCTTATTGAACTGACCTCATTTCCATTCCAAAGAGTGTGTTATTAGGCCACGAGGCGTTGTTGTTTCCATGTTAATGGAAACACGACATGAGCCGTTTGCCGATACAACAGCTTGTTTAATCATATGAAAGGGTCACGCTTGGCGTGGGGGAAACGCACAAAAACATCTGAACTGACGCGATAACAGTAATATACAGCTCTGAGTCCACTATGTTTTCACAGATTCAATAGCATGTAGATGATACGTACAAAGAGCACACTGCATACTGTTCCTAATGTGTTCAGAAGGGACACATGCAATGTGGTTCTTACAAGTATATGATAATGTTCATTATAAACCGGGTGCTCAGAGTCCTGAATGCTGATTGGCCACATAACCCCCTCACCCGTGCCTTGTTGCTTAATTAGACTTCTTCAGTCATCACAAAAAATTCCCCACGGTGCCTGTGTCTGAGATAACGCTCCCATCTGAGACCTTTAAGTTCATCCCGTACTATCCCTCTTGAGATTGTGGAGCTAACTATTCGGTTGTTTCAATTTCGCCGTATTTGATAATTGTCGCCTTGGAATAAATTGCACTCATTAGCGTTAGTGCAATTACTGCTAAACGGTTGCAGGAATTGTGGATAATTGATAAAATACACAATCATCTGGTATGCGTTTAGAATTCATTATTCACAAAACCTGACAGCAATCTCCATCTGTGTTTGTCTGAGTGGCTATCTTTTTGTTTTAAACATCTTGCATACAGGCTACCACATTTAGCTGGACAATAAACGGGTGTTATCTAAAGCACCAGACTACATAGAACACAGAAAACCTTTTGGTAGAAAGACAATGTACACAAGTTGCACACCAGTGAAAATGTGAACACTGCTGTCTTTCTTAACCTGTGAAAATGTACATTTGAACACTGCTGTCTTTCTTAACTTGTGAAAATGTACATGTGAACACTGCTGTCTTTCATAACCTGTTAAAATGTATATGTGAACACTACTGCCTTGTTAAATCTGTGAAAATGTACATGTGAACACTACTGCCTTGTTTAACCAGTGAAATGTACATGTGAACACGGCTGCCTTGTTTAACCAGTGAAATGTACATGTGAACACGGCTGCCTTTTAAGCCAGTGAAATGTACATGTGAACACTGCTGCCTTGTTTAACCAGTGAAATGTACATGTGAACACGGCTGCCTTTTTAAACCAGTGAAATGTACAAGTGAACATGGCTGCCTTGTTTAACCAGTGAAATGTACATGTGAACACGGCTGCCTTGTTTAACCAGTGAAATGTACAAGTGAACACGGCTGCCTTGTTTAACCAGTGAAATGTACATGTGAACACGGCTGCCTTGTTTAACCAGTGAAATGTACATGTGAACACGGCTGCCTTGTTTAACCAGTGAAATGTACATGTGAATACGGCTGGCTTTTTTAACATGTTAAACACGGCGGTTCCCTTTTACCTGTAGCTGTTGACTCCGTCGAGACAGCGGCCCTGGTTCTGGCACGGACCCGAGTTACACTCCTCTGTGTCAATTTCACAGCGAGTTCCCTCGAATCCTGAAAGATAGATGAGATGGTCATGGATCAGTAAGCCTCGCTACATCCTAAGAGGCGAGCTGGTGAGGCAGCGACCGTCGAGAGCCACGATAACAAAGGCCCTGGTGAATGAAAGGAAGGGAAGTAGAATGGCCATTTTAATGGAACTAGTAGCCCCTGTAGCATATCTCATCTGCCAGCCCCTTGGCTCTCACTGTTTCCCCTCTCAGAAGACTGGATAAGTCTAATAATACTTCAGTGGCACAGACAGATTGGTCGGAGGTCTGAGCGTTGGTGGCAGGGGGAATTACGGGAAGTTGGCGGTGGGTGGGTGGATGGGGGGGGTGGTGTCTGTAGGAGTCGGCGAGGGGTTGTTAAGATGGAGGAATGAGTTGAACGACGGAGAACGAGGAAGAGAGGCTAAGCTCCAGAGGCCCTTTGGCTCTTGTTCATTAAGGGGGAGGGACGGTGTGGCTAAGCAGATCAGCATGGCTGCTTTGTGGCTCTTCTGAAGGCATGCAAGGAGGTGGCCTGTGAAGGGAGGGCGCCTCCGAATATTCTCCCCCCCCTCTACCTGCATGCCTGCCAGACAGAGATATTTCCTTTGGAGCCTAGACTTCCTCAAGTTCAGGTGGTGCTGTTTCGCTCCCTGTGATACTACTTCCCTCTCCCCCGGCTCAGTTCCTCGTGCCTCCAATCCAACCCACGTTCACCAGCAATGTTGATTGTCTTTTTGAGAGCATACGTAATTTGTGAATTTGAGGTTTAGTACATGCCATAACTGAGTGAAAAAAATAATAATTGTGAGAATTTGGGTTTATACGATGTACTGAAATTTGCATTAGGGACCGGGATCAAATGTTTCTTGGTAAGGTCTTACTTCTCCTTCAACAGTCTCCTCAGCTAAATCCAAATAAACAGAAACTATAGTGCAGAGTCTAAATTCCACCATATGTTTAAACAAAGCTAGAAGACCAAATTCTTAAGTTGTAGATATAGTCCCTGAATGCCTGTACATTAACACCCTCTGAGATTAATGGCCACAGTCATTGGGGCTAATTAGCTGGAGGCTGTATCCTTTAAACTTGACCACATAAATCAGGATTATTTCTAAAAATATGTAATAATGTAGTGCTTGGTGGTTCTTTATTTCCTCTATGCATTTATCTACCCAATTAAAACACCTTCATTTGGCAGTACAGATAAATTAGGCTGTAGGCCTACATGCTGTTCCTTGTTAGACCTACAGCACAACTCATATTGACCCAGTACATCCAGTCATTCTCCACATATTAAAGTATTAATGGTGGCATTTGGATGAAGCCAGAGAAATCCACACAAAAAGATGTTCACACCTGCAATAATTTCCATTATGCAACTATATGATTTGCAGCCAGGGCTGAATAGAATTCTACAGGAGGGCTGATTGGCTGCGTGTTGTATTATTTCTATTTTCTTCACACTGTAAATAACGAACACAGGCGGTAGCAGTCTAGACTGTTGTCTAAATAAAACGAATTGACCGTCTCTACATAGTTATTGAAGTCCTCCGTAGATCAGCAGTATCGCCTTGACAACCCCTGTGACTGACACAGAAACCATCACCGGGAGAATTACAGCCGGCCGAACACACACCCGCGGACCACCAGACACCCATCATATTCTGATTGAAATGTCCATCAAATCCACTTCTGATTCGTCAGCGCGCTATTCCGCCGATGTGTCCCGCGGGATTCCTGTAGCCACACAAGTCGTCATTTCTTGCGAAGCTCCGCCGCAGGAGCAGTGATCACACCATGATTGAATGGTTTTCTGAGCGGCGAGGGCCCTGGGTGCACCCAGTCTCAACCTTCCCGTTGTTCCCTCTGACAGAGGAGAGAGCCCCCCCCGACCGATTGGCCGTCCGCATCCCAAATAACCACTATGTCGCCCTCAGCCTGGAGCCCACAGGGTCAAAAATAGAGCACTACGTAGTGGTGAGCGTGCCGTTTGGGCCCTGTTCAACACTTGGCTGTGCGGTGGTGGCAGCCAGAAGCAACTGGTAGCGCGATGCATTACATTGCGTTGACATTCCAAATTGTCCCAGAGGTGCCCTGGCCATTGGTTTGAGTGACGGCTCGGCCCGGGAAAGCTCTCCTGTCCCATAATTCACTGGGAGAGATTGTGTGTTCTCTCTCCAGTTCCCATGGTATCCCTTTCTGCTGTCACACGACAGGTGCACAGGACCTTGAAGGCGACAACACAGAGGCTACTGCGCCAGGACAGCGCTCATACTGTAGCAACTGCTAATTTGCCCCCTGACCGGAAATGCATGTGGGCTTTTGGTGTCTTCTGAAGGTGTCTGAGATACGATGAACACACAATTACGCATGTTTGATACGACGCAGATTTATTTCACTCTACTAGCCGGAAAGTTGGTTCAGTGTGCTTTAAATCGAAGATGTTTCGCAAACCGCTTTCAAGAAATGTTACATGCCATGTGACATGTTTGAATGGAATGTATTAGTTGCTGGTAGGATATGCTTAAAATGGAATAGAAAATGTTTATGGTGTGATAGGGAATGTTATTGAATGCGGTTCATTATTGTATTCTTAGCCAGTGTAGTAATCACACCATGTCATGAGAATGAAATATATTCATATAAAATAGATGATCTGTCTGTTAAAGTGTTTCTGTGAAGCGTCACCTTGACTGCCAACTGTTTTCCCTCAAATTCAGATCTGCAGCCAGTTCAACAACCTTTTGGTTCAAATCTGAGCTTTGAAGCCAGTTTAACTGCTTTTGTTAAAATGTGGACTGGGATGTCAGTTCAACTGCTATTTTCAAATCTGGACAGTAAAAAAAATATATATATTTTCCAATAATAAGGGACATATTTAGAAAGGGGACAGCATGTGGCTGCAATTAATTACGCTGTAGAATATAAAAGTATCAATAGTCCAGACCTAGCATGATGAGACATAAATATCCCCGGCCTGGGAGATGTGTTTACAAATCAATAGTCTTGACCCAGCATGAAGATCTAACAAGACATAAATATTCCTGGTTTAGGAGCTGGGTATAAAAATCATCCAGGTTCCTACATAATGAGAAGCCATATAACTAAGCTAGGCTAATCGTCATGTCTTGGAAGCAGTTATATTCCATTGCCCATCAAACTGACACACACACACACACACACACAAATGAGCATGCTAGCATGGACACCCTTCAGCACAGATAGAGAGCAAACCTGTATACATGCTAAATGGTCAAAGAGAAAAAAGAGCCATCTGAGAGGAAACCCAGGTGTTTGTCATCGAACCCTGCAGGCCCTCCTGGCTCTCCCATAGTGACATAAATATTCCAGCATACTGACAATAATATGATTATAGCGGGCTGTTCATAAACAAAATGCAGCAGGGACACTTTACCGAACCAAACAATCCTATTTGCCTTGACAAATACATGTGTGGCATTGCATAATTGATCGCAAACACTGCCGCTCTCAGGCCACCAAGGCAAGCTTGAGAGTAATCCAAGAAAAAGTTCTCTGGTGATGTGGTGAGAGCAAAGGAAATGAAAATGTTGTACTTTGTAAGCTCTTAAAAAAAAACACTATGTTGTATCTGAAAGGGTTCTGCAGCTGTAGCCACAAGAGAACCCTGAGAAGAAATGTTTTGGGTTCCTTTTAGAGGAAAAATTAAATGGTTCCCACACAAAGCAAAAGGATTTCTCTCTTTTTATAAAGAGTCACATAGTGTGTTGCAAATGATTAGCAGTACACTCCTATATATACATGACGAAAGAGAGATATAGACACTTCTGGAAAATATATATGGTCTATACATGCATGTATTAATAAAAACACACAACTTCTTGCCTTTTCACACAGAAAACTGGCTTGGGCAATATTAGGAAGTGAGTCGGAAAAGCTGAGGCAGGACGAGAAGATTACTCCAACGCACATAATCAAACAAAATCCATTGAAACTGGCGGAGGGGTCGCACTGAAAAAAAAGAAAGCTGCTTTCAATGGCCCCACCAGGCCCCTCCAGGGCCCCCCCCAGGCCCCCCCCGGGCCCCCCCCAGGCCCCCGGTCTCACACCTGTGGAGACGCGCCAGGTCCACGCCACCACACCCCAATGCCCCCGTGCTTTTTTCCAGCATGGGGCACTGCAGGGCCTCTTTCACCTGGAGAGTGCAGGTCTACACCATCTTTGCCCAAAGAACAACTCCGTAGTCTGGCAGGCATGACGATCTGATAGAGCCTTTCAAGACAGCCATTTTACTTCAGTTGAGCAGGTGTAGTGTGGAGAAACATCAAAGATGGTCAACATGGCCAGAGATGTCAATGGAGAGATAAATGAAGCCTCAGACTTCAGATGGTGATTGCAGAACGAATGGAGGCTTCAGACTAACTTCTGAAACCATTTACTTAAGTATCCCGCATAATTGGTTCCAGAGTTTGATAAGCAGGGCAGGGAAAACGAGGAGAGTACTTCAAGGGGCAAAGATTAGGGGACTGGAGTCAAATTGGAAAAGGACAGATACAAAATAGCTCTCAGCGAAAATTTGAAGTTTTTGAACTGATGTAAAGCTCATTTGATAGGCCCAAAACACTGTTATTACAGAATCAGCAGGGATACTGATGGAAATGTCGACTCTCCCCAAAGCCTTCGGTCTCCATCAGACACTTTGATCCGAGTCACATACTTATATTGTCTGCGTCCAAAATGGCACCCTATTCACTATGTTTAAACCTGGCCCACAGATAGTGGGTTAAAATTTGTGCACTATTTAAGGAATATGGTGTCATTTAAGACACATGCATACCACATCTGACAGACTAAAATTGTTACACAGCTCTTCCAATTTTTAAAGCAAGACAGCAGCCATTTTGTTTCAGACTGAGGGTGGAGAAGTAATTACGTCATACAAGTACTCTAAAAAGTGTGAGTGGACAAAAAACTGTTCCCATTTATTAAAAATAATGTCATCCGTAGTTGTTCTGGCTGTTTATAGAAATGTGAGCTTTGTGTGTCTCTTAGCCCGGTTTGTATAGTAGACCCATGTCCTGTTGACCACCAAAACATTAATGTGCGCTTATCCTCATATGGAAAAGCTCCAAAGCAGAAGGATCGCTAACACAAAATTAACTGGAACTTTCCACAGACAAAACCGCAGAGGGGGGGTTTAGCTTCAGTATACGGCCAGCGCCTTCGCCTCTACACATTAAGGCCTGTGCCTTTAGTTTGGCTGAATCATTCACGGGTTCATCATGACACACAACCTCAGTGGGGATGACGACATCAGTCAGTGGTCACCAAGAAGGCACTCCCGCCTGTAGCAGCTGTCAAAGCAAAAACTAATAATGTTCCAGTCTAACCTGATCGGGCTTTACGCATCAGTCCAACCTCCTCCATCACCGTCAGGTTTGCTTCCCCATCTGCGCACTGTAGACTAACTGGAAGGTTGGAAGCCACCTGCCCTCCACGAGGGCCTGAGGGACCCCAGGGCGAGGAAGTGGGCCGGCCAGATAATTGCTGACCTTTCCCACGCTAGCCGTCCATCGTTCACTGGCAGCAGGCAGAAGGCAGGTGGATGTGCTGGTTCATCGCAACCCCC
>JACXGJ010008837.1:0-25933 GCA_016801105.1 Esox niger
AGATATGGCATGAGAACATGAACCATTGATCTGGCAGGGGTGAGATGGCAGGGAGCTGTATTTGAATGGTTGGTGATTAGGTGACTGGGGACAGGTGTGTGAGTGGGTGATTGGTGACAGGTGCGCTAGGAGCGCGCTGGGTTTCTGGAGCGCGGACGCCCTCTGCTGCGCGCTTGAGGAGGCGGGGACGTGACAATTACTGGCTAATAAGCTGTTAAAACGGCCAGTGGGATAGCCATACAGGTCACAGATAGAGGCAAAGTCAATAAGAAACAATTGTGAGTTTAACACAATGCTCAATGGTGTTTAGCGACTGCTAGTATGTGTAATGCCATGGTGTAGTGGTAAAAGTCAGTGCCTTTCACGTGGAAGACATGAGTTTGATTCTATTGAGAGCAACGAAATGTATAAATTTTATTTGTGGGCCACAATAAAACTATGTTATACATTATTGTGACTATTTCTGGTACATTCCATTACTCTCTTGTCTTTTCACTTGATTCAAAAGTTGGTTATCTTCACCTTTATTGATAGTTAATTGTATCAATGTCATTCATGAATGAAAGAAAAAAGTATGTTCTTTTAACATGAAATTAAATAGCTTTTGCAGACTCGCTAGCAATTGCTCAATTATTGACTATTCCAGTAAGTTAGTAGATACTGGTGAAGCCTATTTATGGCTAAAACGCTGTAGAAACGGCCAGTGGAAAATGCCATACAGGTCATAGACGCTATTTGTGGTGGAAGTAAACTTAGTAAGAAACGTTGGTCAGTTTAATATCAACATCATTCATGAATGGCCAATTAGCTGTTGAAACAGCCAGTGGCAAACGAGGATTTGTTCAGTGTAGCCACAAGAGGCTATACTGACACCTGTCAAATGTACAGCTCTGTGTTGTAGTGGTTAACGAAATAGCCTACAACATGGGTGACCTGAGTTAGAATCTCGAGAGGGCAACACTTTCCCTTGCAGGCTGGCTTTGAGTCCCTTGGAGTCTGTTTGATTGAGTGTGTGGACAGGGGTCTTTTATACAGGTAACAAGTTCAAACAATTGCAGTGAGAGCCGGAATTCTTACTGGTGTGTATGTGATCAAATTCTTATATCATGTAATAAAATGCAAATAAATTATTTAAAAATCAAATGAGGGCAATGATGGAGACACCTGAAGATGCGTGATAGGGAGGAACGGCCTCCCTGATCTGAACTCGAGTGGTTGTTTGTTGTTAGAGTTCTGTTCTAGTAATGGATTATCTATAACGAACACCATGTTCGAACATAAGAGTGCTCATGTGTAGGTAGCACCAGAGCACCCTTGGCCGAAGGTCGATGATTGATTTTGTGATCGTGTCATCGGATCTGACGCCGCATGTTTTGGAAACTCGGGTAAAGAGAGGGGCGGAGCGGTCAACCGATCACCATCTGGTGGTGAGTTGGGTCAGGGAGTGGGAAAAGACTCACTGAAGACCAGGGAAGCCCAAACGGGTAGTGTGGGTGAACTGGGAACGTCTGGAGGAGGCCCCGTCTGAAAGATCTTTAACTCAGACCTTCGGCTGAGCTTTTCTGACATCCCTGTGGAGGTTGGGGGCATTGAAACTGAGTGGTCAATGTTCAAAGCTTCCATTGCCGAAGCTGCGGTGTGGAGTTGTGGTCTAAGGTTCTTAGGTGCCTCAGGGGGCGGTAACCCACGTATACCTTGGTGGACACCGGTGGTCAGGGAAGCCGTCCGACTGAAGGAGGAGGCCTTCCGGGATATGTTATCCCAGAGGATTCTGGAGGCAGTTGCAGAGTACCAGCGGACCCGAAGGGCTGCGACCTCTGCCGTGAGAGGCAAACAGCGGGTGTGGGAGGAGTTTGGGGAAGCCATGGAGAAGGACTTTTGTTCGGCACCAAGGTGTTTCTGGAAAACCGTCCACCACCTCAGGAGGGGGAAATGGGGAACCATCCAAGCAGTGTACAGTAAGGACAGAACACTGTTGACCTCAATTGGTCGATGGAAGGAAAACTTTGTGGAACTCCTAAATCCCACTAAAACACTCTTTAGTAAAGGCAGAGCTGAAGGCTGATGGGGAAGCATCGCCAATCTCCTTGGCAGAAGTCACTGAGGTAGTCAAATAGCTACACAGTGGCAAAGCTTCTGGGATTGACGAGATTCATCCAGAAATGTTGAAAGCTTTGCATGTGGATGGGATGTCTTGGATTATACGCATCCTCAACCTTGGGTAAGAGTCGGGGGCAGTGCCTAAGGAGTGGCGGACTGGTGTGGTGGTTCCCCTGTTCAGAAAGGGGGACCAGAGGGTGTCGACCAGTTCTTTACACTTGCAAGGATCCTGGAGGGGGCCAGGGAATATGCCCGTCCGATCTACATGTGCTTTGTGGATCTGGAGAAGGCATAACTGGGTCCCCGGGGAGATACAAAGAGAGAGCTTGTTCAGTTTCTCAGTAGTAAGTCAGATTCTTTCCAGGTTGGGGTTGGCCTCAGTCAGGGCTGCGCTTTGTCACCAATCCTGTTTGTAGCGTTTATGGACAGGATATCGAGGCGCAGTCGGGATGGGGAAGGTTTACAGTTCGGCGGGCTGGGGATCTCATTGCTGCTTTTTGCAGATGATGTGGTCCTGATGGCAACATCAGTCTTTGACCTCCAGCACTCACTGGACCAGTTGGCAGCCGAGTGCGAAGTGGGTGGGATGAGGATTAGCACCTCTAAATCTGAGGCTATGGTTCTAAGCAGGAAACCGATGGAGTGCCTCCTTCGTTTAAAGAATGAGATTTTATCCCATGTATAGGAGTTCAAGGATCTCAGGGTCTTGTTCGCGAGTGAGGGAGAAATGGAGCTGGAGATTGGCCGGGGAATTGGAGCAGCGGGGGTGGTATTTCGTTCGCTTTACCGCACCGTTGTGACGAAGAGAGCTGAGTTTTAGATTCTGTCTCTCACAGTTGAAGTGTACCTATGGTAAACATTACAGACCTCTACATGTTTGTAAGTAGAGAAACCTGCAAAATCAGCAGTGTATCAAATACTTGTTCTCCCCACTGTATGCTGGTGGAATGTTGCCAACGCCTATAAGGACACACTTTTTATTTAGCCTATCCTTGTCGAATACAGGGGCAATAGGCTACATGATATAGTCAAGAGTAAGAGGTTAGCATTTCTTCATTCATAATTAAAATATTTTAATTAAGAGGCAATATATGGTTACATTACAGGTCAAACTTTTGTGGCTTAAGACATTCTTCCTCATCACAACTGAATCTTTCCAAGGCCGAGAGAGAAATAGCATGCAGTGCCGCAGTTGACTAATAGGAATATCATCACACCAAACCTACACAAAAATGTGTAAAGTTTATTAATAATAAATAATAAGATATTAATCAAATCATCTAGCCTATTAGAGTCATTAATAACTATAAAACTAAAAGAAAATGAAGCATAGTCGGAAATTCTGTCTTCACATTTCAGAAGAACCAAACACTGCTTGGCTTCAATAGCCCAATCATATGAAAAAAAAACAGTGTGCTCTTTCTCTTCTAGCTTTATTTTCATGACTGTGTAAAGGCCTCGCTCTCCATATTCCATATTCCATCAATCAACAATAGCATATACCCAATATATTGCCTCCTCTATTTCCAGCAAATTATAGCTTCCTCCACATCAGAAATTTGTAAATTATATTTATTAATGGACAGACACAATCATTGCAATTATGTCCGACCCATCCCAGATCCGAGAAAAATACATGATTATTGTAAGGTTTACCCCTTGAAGATGTCAGTATGTTTTTCGATTGAATTGTTCCAATGATAGATCACATAAAAATGGAAAAATTTCTGACAATTTATTTTGTCTCAATCTTTTACATCACAAAAACCTGGCATTTTAACAGGGGTGTGTAGACTTTATATCCACTGTATAATGTTCAATAATACTACCCACATTGATGCAAATTTACAGTACTCTTTTGAAATGGGGCTGTTTATATAGCCAATAACACTATCTCCCAGTCACATGCTTTGTGTTCAGCCAGCCTGGCGCACAACTGTTAAGGGTGGGGTATGTGAAGCTGGGTAATAAGATGCAGAGTAACAGCAGGTCATTGGAGGAGCTGGGGAAAAAAGCAAGGATCCACTCGCTTGCTAAGGAAAGTTGGAGGTGAGGGTCTTTACCAGTATTAATATGGAATTTGTGACGGACACAATGACCGGTGTAGAGAGCCGGGATTATATGGTCCCTGTGCTGAATGTTAGTGCTGCTTCGGGGTCATTTTTGTGCATCTGAAACTCTAACACAGGGGTTATCAAAGTGTCAGAATTGTCTCCCCAGGAAGTGCTAGGGAGTTATTTATCTCAGTCTGAGTATCTGGTCTTTTCTGTGGAGGCTAGGTTGTCTTTAAGGTCCCTGAGCACCGCTGTCTCAAACTTTGAAAACCCCTGCTAATGCACAACTATTTCTACACAGTCCCAGATTGTTAGGGTGGTTTCACCTGATCATTCATTGGTTCTCCACTCTGACAGAATTATTCTCTTCCAAAGTATTTGAACTTGGACTAGGAAGAATTGGATTAAGGGACAGGGGACGGTGGATGCGGTTGGCATGTATGAGGGGATGCTGACACCTAGGCTGGGGGTTGAGTACACCCATTACAAACTTGTTTGAAACATTGAGCTGTTCATGAGCATATGTGGCATCCAGGGGATGTTGTGTACAGCTTCTGTGGAGGATGATTGGGTTTTGTGTTTTTAAATTACATCTAAGACGTTGTTTGTTTGAATATTTATTGATTTGTGTGCTCCTATACCCAATAAAGATGTTTAAAACTAAAAAAATCTTTCAATAACTTATTCTGTCAACATCTCTCCTCTGGAAGCCAGTAGATGTGTATGTGAGGAGACAGTAATCCTTCTGGGTGGTTGGATCTCTATCTCTACTGTTGACATGGTGAGGCTGCATGATTAATCGGATTAGACACACACACTAACCCAGAGTCCTCTCAAATGGATGGTTTCTACTGCCCCATTCTTTAACCACAACTACACTCCAATTCTTAACCCAGACCCTGCTCCCTTGCGATTTAACTAAGTCAACCCTTATCCATCTCTTTCTCCACATTATAAAATGTATCTTGGAAATCCCCTATCACCAAGAGAACAGGGAAATGAAAATACTTACATGTACCAGTTGTGCTTCTGGATCTGTTCTAACTGCAGGGGAAGGAGAAAGAATGTCAGTGAAAAAAAGCCAGTACATAAAAACACCTGCATTGAGTTCAGGTTTGATTCCTTTCTGTGCTCAAGAAAAGCTAGAATAAGAGCAGAGTATGGTCATGTTTACAATAACTGTAGTCCATAATTTATATAGAAAATGTGAAAACAATTATTAGACAAGTTTACATTAACCCGCTCCAGAAAAAAATCAAGACCACTGCAACTTTTTCTTTCCAAAAAAAAGGAAGGTTTTTAAATTAACCACTGCATGTTGAACGCATCTGTTTTTCAAAACTTTCCTTTTCAACACGGTTCAGTGGACTTATTTTTGTCTGGAGCTGCAGTTGTCACGTAGTGCAGGAGTCAAAGGAAGGAGATGGAGGCAGACAGGGGTGCAGGGAAAAAACTTTAATGAAACTAAACAGCAAAACAAAGTGAGTGCCGTGCACTACAAAAAAACAGAAACAAACTAAAACCAGGCGTACAGCAAAACAGCAAACATGAAACATCAGAACATGATCATGAGACAGCAACAATGACCAACAAAAGACAGGGAGAATATGACTGAACTAAATGCAGAATGAAAACTACCTAATTTATAAGACATATTCAAACAAAAAATTTTTAAAAACGGGACTAGAGATTAAACAGACCACCTTTAAATTCTGGTCTGACACCTAATTTGTATACATTATAATACAGAGAAATATAATTCTCTAACAACCCAACAGCTATAAGAGAGACATATAGTCAGAGCATAGTCAGTACACACCAGGAGTAATCAACTCACACAAGTAACTACTTTTCTGGTCTATCTGATGAGTTATAGCTTTCACAAGATAGAAGAAATAAAAGCAAGAAAGGACCAGATATAAATTCTCAGGCACAGAGAGAGGGAAAGATAAGGGGGAGAACAGGAGAGAGAAGCGGGGTGGTCAAAATGTATATTATTATTTTCCACATTTATTTGTTTGATAGTTTTTCTTGATTGTTTGAGCAATTTTGCCCAACAACAATTCACTTGTTTTAACTATTAAAATGTCGACAAAAACTGAACAACATTTTTTAATGCAGTATCAATACAAGGCACAAAATCAGCTGCTCACATTAAAACATACAATTTCTTATATCAAGAAGTTATTTCCATCTTTCCATACCCAATAGCTCAATAAATAGTAACTATCATGACTTTTATACCAATGCTTTCCAATATAGAAAATATGTCACTCAAGAGCATGAATATACAGAAACACTGTTGTTTTGTACATTAAATGATGCTGTGCAAAAAAATTATAATAATCAAACAAATCAAAAACAAAACAATAAGAAACATTTATTTCACATATACAGGATAATGTACTATAATTCAGTGTTTATAGCATTGTAGCACTATAGCACTTACCTATTGTTGTTGTGGAATATAATTACTATCAATGCTACTGTTGACCTAATGACAATATGCTGCATCTGTTGCCTGGGCTCCCCAACGGAAAGGCCATGACTGAAAACCTGGTCTATAATTGTGGCACATGTTTTATAGCTATGGTTCTTTGTGTTCTCCTTTCTGCTACTACACAACACATTTTAACCCATTTTACTGTCCCCTTACTTGGTCCCAACAGAAATGAATGTGTTTGGTTGACTCAAGAGAGGACTGAGCCTGCATTTCAAACAAACTGAATGCAATTATGGAACATTTAGGGTAGAATTAGTGTTTAACCCTTAAATGTTTTCAATGTAAACATCAATTAAGTGACTTCTGAGTTGGGGCGCAAGCTCTGCTCTCTCCATTGAGTAATTATTATCCCTTTATTTCAACATGGAACACAGACTAAGACCTAGGTCTCTTTTACAGCTGGGTCTTCCGTATACATGTTTACACATACACGGTAGGTACAATGATTAAAAACAAACAGAGAACAGGAAAAACCAGATGGGTTTTTGCGGATATTGGGCCTGGCAAGGACTTTGGGGTTCCTTAGGTGTAACCTAGGGATGGGTTTTTGCTGATGTTGATACTTCTAAAGAAACGCAGTGCTCTAGTCTTCACACAATGGAAAAGGTCCACAAATATCATCCCCTAAGCATACAAATATCTTTCATAAACACAAGCAACACCTCTCAAAATACAAGTAATGTAATACTTGAGGTTTACATACAAGTTATGTACAAAGTACTACATGCATCAGATACCGGTTTTTGAAATGGTCACACAAAATATTGTCATATGTAAAATGTACATTGTTCAATGTATGGCGGTTGTATGCATACTTTTACCCAGTGGGGACTTTAACCCATAACTTTTAGCCAAGGGTGTCACGAGGCTGGTGGCAGGACACATGCACAGAGACAAACGGGTGGTGATAATCCATGATTTAATGTAAAATAAAGAAAACAAAGCAATAGCAGCTCCTGTGACTGGGTAACGTTACGCAACACTACAAACCAAAATGATCCACACTCAGTGTGGGCAAACATTCCATATAAATGGGTTCCCCACTTGGAGGCAACAATCTACACCTGCCTCCAATTGGGGAGATCCAACCACATAGAGATCCCTAGAGGCATCCTTCTTTGTCCCGTCCTGACTATGGCCCCAGTGCAAAGATGGCTAGGGGTATAGCCAGGACGTGACAAAGGAACCCACACACCCTTCAACACAGACCCTTCAACACATACATGTAGTTTCTTTTAAGTCTTATACCTTTTTCAGTACATGGAATACAAGGGTTTGCATTGCCCAAAGCAGTTAGGAACAACACAAAAAATGATAAGCATCATCCAGCGGTATAAGTGCAGATGCCGTAGTATTTAGATAAAATCCTCATAATCTACAACCCACAAAAAAGTAGCTTGCACAATGTTTTTATTGGTGGAGGACAAATATGTCTCATTCCTATAGAGAAAGCATAAGTTGATCTTTAGCCTTTTACAGAGTTCATCAACATGTATTTTAAAGACAATGTCTCACCCAGCCATATGTATATGTAGATACTTGATTAATTCGAGAGCCATCTATGCATGTCAGCCATTGAAGAAATAGAATACATGACAGTGTCATCAGAATATAGATGAATTTTACACTTGCTTATCTCATCACCGATATTGTTTATGTAGAGCATGAACAGTAATGGATCAAGCATATATAGTGGGGACAACAAGTATTTGATACACTGCTGATTTTGCAGGTTTTCCTACTTACAAAGCACATTGAGGTCTGTAATGTTTATCATAGGTACACTTCAACTGTGAGAGACGGAATCTAAAACAAAGATGCTGAAAATTACATTGTATGATTTTTAAATAATGAATTAGCATTTTATTGCATGACATAAGTATTTGCTACATCAGAAAAGCAGAACTTAATATTTTGTACAGAAACCTTTGTTTGCAATTACAGAGATCATATGTTTCCTGTAATTCTTGACCAGGTTTACACACACTGCAGCAGGGATTTTGGCTCAGTCCTCCATACAGACCTCAAGATCCTTCAGGTTTCGAGGCTGTCGTTGGGCAATATGGACTTTCAGCTCCCTCCAAAGATTTTCTATTGGGTTCAGGTCTGGAGACTGGCTAGGCCACTGTGGTCTAATACAAATGGTGATATGTCCTAAGTTGTTTAACACATCTAGATGTGAATACCAGGAAATTAAAGCTGCAATTCTGAACTCTTGTCTCATACTCATCTTTTGATCTTGAACCCAAATGTCTTCAGTGACCATTAAAAACAAAGGAATTTGCCTTGCCGTTCCAATACGTTTGGAGAGGACTTTATATTCCTCAGTTCATTCCTCAGTTTTAAATGATCCTAATGGGATCATTTTAAATAAGGTTAGTATTTTCATGAAAACATTGGCTGGATATACAGTATTTAGTATAGTCTAATAAATTCCCTCAACTCACAGGGCCTTCCACCATTACTGGCACTCCAGGTAAAGACGAGTAAAAAGGGGTATAAAAAAATCACCCTTTGGTTAATTAGCTTAATGTCACACTGACAAAAATGAGGAACATCCAACCTTTAATTGAAGTAAATTTATTCAGGGGGAAAAAATCTGATATCAAGAAATTATTATTTCTAACAAAACCCTACAAATTATTATGATCAAAGTGTAACTAAAGCATTTTGTCTATTTCTATTTTACTTTAAGTGATCAGGTTGTTTAGGCATGTTCAAGCAGTAATACAAGACTTGTTTCACTGGGGCATGAATTTGAGTTGATACAGAGGACATATTCCCTTACTCACGCATCAACATGGGAAGGATAAGAGAACACAAATCAAATAAGGAAAAAGAATGATGAACTTCTTAAGTCAGGGAATGGCAAAAGAAATTGCTACTCACCTGAAAATGTCTATATGTACCATTAGGGCAATATAAATGAAATTCAAAACAACTGGATCTGTTACAACTAGCCTGGCAGAGGACATTGGTTTATTTTGGCTCCATGCACAGTGAGGTGGATGTAAGAGAGGTAAAATAATCCCCAAAGTTCACTGTAGGAGATTTACAGACTAGAGTGGCATATTGGCTTTACGAAGTCTCCAAGATGACCATTAGATGCAACATCCTTGTTAACATATTATTTGGAAGGCATGCCAGAGGTCTATTTTAACCATTCTGTTCCTCACTCAAAACCTTTCTTATAGATTTTTTTGGAAAGGAAAGAAAAAGTGGTCGTTGCTGTGGTCACTTAATTTTTTCAAGAGCTGTAATCTGAACCAGACTGTGAACATCCTTGATGTTGTGGGGTTGTTTTTCCCACAAAGGCCCAAGGAACCCGTCACGGTTCGGGAGGCAGGACGCAGGCACAGAGTGGTTGTTGGAATCCATACTTTTAATACAGCTCAAAAGAAAGAAAAACAAACTGACAACAATGGCGAAACACATGGCATTGACACAATCAATAATCCACACTAAGTGTGGCAACAGGATGAAATAAACAGAATTCTTAATTTGAGGCAACGATGTACAGCTGCCTCCAATTGAAAAAAAATAAAAGTCCTGGCAAAGCCAGTAGGGAGGCAGGGACAACGGTGCCTGGACAGGCTGGGCTCCACCCCAAAGCAGGACGGGCTCCACCCCAAAGCAGGACGTGGCACCGACGCAGGTGGAGGCTCCACCCCCCCAAGGCAGGACGGAGCACCAGAACAGGAGACGCCGGGGGCAAATAGACAGGCTACAGGAGCAGAGCCACTCTGGGGAGATCTCAAACTTGCGGTTCATGCAAGTAACCAAAGACTTTTCATGACCTGGAGGCATTTTGCCAAGTTGAATGGGCAGCTATTCCAACTGCAAGAATTCGGAGGTTTGCAGACAACTATTACAAAAGAATGCACGCTGTCATTGATGCTAATACACAGTATTACGAACAAAGAATTTTGAACAGGGATCAGTTCATTATTTTCTTTGTTGCGCCGTTCTATTATAACCTACAGACGAATATGAGTCCCTTAAGAAATAAAAGACATGTGTTTTGCCTGCTCAGTCATGTTTTCTTTACAAATGCCACATTATTACCAATTCTGCAAGGGTTTGCAAACTTCTGAGCACATCTCTACCCAAACTATGTGTTGTAGTTTTACAGATATTGGGCATTATCTTAGGCATTTTTTCACCCTGGCTCTTCCTATCAATTGTATTGAGCCCTGTCGATGCAACTTGTCTTCAGAACATGAAAACAAAAATCATAAAACAAAAAGTCCACTATGCATAATGGAAAATTATTCATATAATAAATCATATGACATATGTATGTATTTTTACTGACTTTCATTTAAATTCATTGTCATCTACAGTTAGGCTTTGACATTTCAGAAATACCAATCCATTTTTCTAAACTTGCTGCCCCATTGTAATCCAATGGAAAAGGCTGTTGTAACCTTTGTCAAATCTTCAGTGTTTGTAGATAAATTGTCGTTCTTTTGGATACTTGATTGTATTTTATTTTGTAAAATATCACTCTCATTTAATCTGTCCATACAACCTTTGACAAATCTGTCTTCAGATATTTCTTTGCCCAATCTATACAGTATATTTCAAATCTTATTCAGTGGTGTGTGTGTTTCAGCCTTCTTGACCTTGACTATGTCTCTGAGCACTTAATACCTTGTACTTCTGGACACTAGTGGTAAGTTGCAGTTCTGGAATATGATGGCACTGAAGGACAATGGATTCCTGGTAGTCCACCGGACAATCAAGTCTTTTGTAGTAAATTTGCGTCTTTTCTTTTTTGCACCCCAGTTGACAATTCACAACAAAACCTTTGATTGTCCGGTGGTCACATGTCAATACTTGAGCTATTTCAAGAGTGTTGCATCTGTCTAAAAAGCATTTTACAATTTTATTTTATTCAGTTTTAGTTAAATCTCTTTTTTGTCCCCTTTTACCTGAGGTCACAATGCTGCCTAATAAGTATGCACACCTTGTTATTAGGTATTATTCACTGTTGCCACAATCTCCCTGATTGCACAGATTATTTTTACCTGAACATGATTCAATCCAATGAGCATTCAAGTTAGTTTATTCCCTCGAAAATTTCAGTTTGTTTCTCAATTGAATTGTGCAACTTATAGGTCACATTAAAGGTGGAAAAAGTTCTGACATGATTTATCTTTGTCTAATTGTTTTACATCACAAACACCTGGCATTTAAACAAGGGTGTGTAGAATTTGTATGTCCACTTTAGCTCAAGATGATGACCTTGATGAGCGCTCAAAATGCAATCTATGAGCAGTGTATTAAAGAGATCAGCAGTGAGTGGATGCTGCAGCAGTACTGCATAGAACAGCTTGGATACACATCACCATTGCAGTTGGTGATGGATGGCCAAATTCCTAACGCCTACCTCCAATATATCCCCCTTCTGTACCTACTGCAGAAATTGGCCAAAAATGAAGATATTTGGGCAATGCTCAACTCTCATCCTGTAGAGAAAAATGTAAACATCTTGGAGGACTATACGGATGGGGAGCAGTGTAAGACTCACCAACTCCTTTGTAATCACAACCACATCCAGTCACACTTCATGTTGATGAATTTGAGATTGTCAATCCCCTTGGAGCTAAGAGGGGAAAACACAAGCACAATGCTGTATATTTCAAATTTATGAATCTTCCCCATCGCTACACATCAAAACTCAAGCACATATATCGGTCTGTCTATCTTGGTCAAACATAAATTAATCAATAAAAATGCTAGCAATTACGACGATGTGTTCAGGCCTCTCATAGAAGATGTCAGGCTCCTTGAGACAGAGGGAGTGCTGTTTGAATGCAATGGAGGAGTAAAAGCACTATTGGCACTATTGCTGCTATCTCAGCCGAAAACCTGTCGGCCCACGCAGTTGTAGGGATTTCTAGGCGCTTCGGTCATCGACGTATATGTCGGTTTTGCATGGCAACGAGAGAGGAAGCGAGGTCTAACTATAGGGAAGAAGAACATGTGATGAGGGACAGGAACAACTACTCCAACCATCTCAGAGATGTTGGAGAATATGGATAGAATGGCTTGGTGTATGGCATAACTCAACATGCTGCTTCTCCAGTCCAAACTACGCCCAAGCTGTGATCACATGTCTTCCCACCTGACATGCATGGTGTTCTCTTTTGTTCTAAAGATCTTGAATCAGATGATAAGGGAGAAAATGCTTACCCTTGGTCAGTTGAGCTAAGAGATTGACAACTACTCATACGGTTGGAATTATAAAAGATCCAAGCCACAACCCATTTCAGAAAAAACACTGAAAAGTGGTGGTCAGCTCTCTGGAAGTGGCTCTGAGTAGTGGACTCTCTTTCGCCTTCTGCCACAATTGATGGGTCCCCTCATCTTCAAGAACAAATATTGGGATTTCTACTTGCTGTTGTCCGAGGTTATGGTTATTATCATGGCACCAGTTGTGAGAAGATCGTGGATGCCATACTTGTAGAAAAAGACAACAGAGTTCCTGGTGACCTTTTCAAAAGCAAATCTATACCAAAAATGCACTCCATTTTGCATTATCCACTACTAATTAAAGCAGTACGGACCACTGGCCCATCTCTCCTGTGTGAGATTTTTAGCAAAACACAAAACACTTCAAAAAGCTGTCATCTGTGGTATGCAACTACAAAAACATCAGCAAAACACTGGCAACAATACATCATATGAGGCAGTGCTGGGAGCAGGCAAATCTGGCAGTTTGGGGGAAAGAAGTAAAACACACTGGAAGCTGTAGTGAAGTTGGAGGAGGTTTCCTACCAGATGTGGCTGCTCGTGCTCTGCGGAGAAAGACTCTGGAAGATGCAGTACTGCAAACTAACAAGTCACTTGTCTACAATGATGTGCCGTATAGGGGAGGTGAATGTGACTGAATTCATTCAAAGTGAGGGCATTGACATTTCCCTGGAGATCAAGGCCATTTACTATATAAATGGGCAATGGTTTGTTGTAGGAAAAAAGAGGGTCCCTTCATCATTTGAAAGACATGTCTATCTCTTCAAAGAGACAAAATTAAAATTTGGAGAGGAGGTGAACCATCATGGGCTGGACACCTATTTCCAGTGGTTAGCACTGTCGCCTCACAGCAAGAAGGTCGCGGGTTCGAACCCCCCGGTTGCCCCTGCCTTTCTGTGTGGAGTTTGCATGCTGTCTACGTGGGTTCTCTCCGGGTGCTCCAGCGTCCAAAGGACATGCGGACTATGTTAATTGGTGACCCTACATTATCCTTAGGTGTGGATGTGAGTGTGACTGGTTGTTTGTCTATGTGTGGCCCTGCGATGGACTGTCGGCCTGTCCTGGGTGTACCCCACTTTTCGCCTGATGTCAGCTGGGATTGGCTCCAGCCCCCTGTGACCCTGTACACAGGATAAGCTGTTGACGACGAATGAACATGAGTATCAATGATAACGTAGTCTAAAATTCTAGACACATCTCCTACATTTTGTAAGCTATCAAGTCCAAACCAATCCAAAGATGTTTAGTCTTGCCCAGCTCAAGTTGTTTGTGGATGCATTTGTATTCAGATTTTTGATACTGTTTACTTTTGTAATAATAACATTGCATAAATTAACATGTTTCAATGAGAGCCAAAGTAATACAGAGGATTCAATTCGAAATGCTTATGTTTTAGGGCCAATTTTTTTAGGGCCCTTTGATAACAACTTTAAATGTTTTGAGGCTATTCTAAATAAAAAATATGTTACATGTTTATATACAATTTACTGTATAATTGTTAATTTACATAATAAGGATACAGGATTGAACCATTCCTGCTACAAACACGAAACCAACTTTGTTTAACACATTTCGCCTCTGCCCAGTTCATACGATGGAAGGTTTATTGATTTTACAGATGCTAATTAGCGTAATTATCATAATTAGTGTTGACTAGCTATTAGGCTGTATCTTTATCTATGCGGATTTGCATTTTCAGCATTCATTTGTTTTTGGGCTGTATCCGTTTAAACGTTTGAGCTACAGAAAAAAAATGACTCTCATTCAAAAGTTTACACTGTCCCAAGTTCATATAATGAAACCTTCATTGATTTTACGTATGCTAATTAGCGTAATTAGTGTGGGATCTAAGCATAAACAACTACAGTATGAATGTACGTTTCATTGGAAGTGAATGTGCCTAAATAATGAGAATAACAGAAACCTCTGCTTAGATTCTCTCTGATATCCACAGGAAGGTTTACATTGACCATTTGGCATGGTGGTTACTGTCTTGGCTTTGCTAGGCAAACACGCCCCTCAATGTATATAACAGCTTCTATCCAACATTACAGTGAGAAGAGAAGAGATTGAGCCTGTAATCATGCGCTAATAGACTATCAAATGCTGCAATAAAGAATTGAATTTCTCACTCCCTTGACAACCGGGTATGCGAATAAATATCACAACCACTTTATGAAACAGCTGATTTCTAACATCAACATATATTTCCTACTAGGCTGTAAGTTTTGGACTGTTGGAACTACAGACATGAAAACCCCTTTGGTTCACACATATAGGCTCTCCACACTGCAAACTATTTAACGACAATGGATTTTACAAATGCTAATTAACATAATTACCGTTACAGTTTTTCTCGATTGCTTATAAGAATCGAACAATACAAAGGTTACATTAACAAAACTCTTCACACAGTCAGCAAACCGGAAGTGTATATGAACCAAACTGAATAATTTCTTATTGCCTTCACACAAAATGTAGTCATTGAACACATTTCCCAAAATCCATGAACTCTTTTCTCATTCATACTCCAACTACAAAACAATAAATTTACAGCACATGTTTTCTCAAACAAAGTTCTCAAAACTATTAAAAACACATTCAAAACTGCATTTCTGCAGTAACCAGATTGAAATATAAAGAAAATGTTTGAAATTTGTTAGAATATGTTAATAATGTTATAATATTGAGTCAATCCAAACACAGTTGAGTGCAGTTTCATCTAAAAACCGACCCAATTATGGTACACTGGGAATTTCTAAAAGAACTCTGGTATCGTTAAATCCAGGTAAGATGTCTGTTCAATAACGAAACACGCTATATACACATCTAGGCATAATGTAAAGTACTGTAAAACCAGAGCAATGGAGATGGAAGCTAGTCAAGCTGCACATAAATGCATCCTTGTGGATGAAGCTGGATTCCACCTGGCAAAATCAGGGGAAGAAATGTGATTGGTCAGAGAGTGTGAAACATACAAATTTACAGCAAGTTGTTAGGAGATGATATAATCTTTTTAGAGCAGGATTGTTAGGAGATGACATTATCACTTATGTGTGTGTGTGTTTACATGTATTGATCCAAGCAAAGAATGTATTGGAGACCCCAGTGTAAGATCAGAGTACAACATGTTATCGGTTAGGCAATCACGCACAATCTAGACAATGAGCAACGCATCACGAGACGTAGAGAACGAGAGATGACCAGACTTGGAGATAATGCATAGCTCAGGGTCCAACTGAAAATGTCTGTATAAAAGAGGAAGACGAAAGGCAAGAGTCAGACTCGTTGGTAAGCGGGTCTCCAGATATATCTGTTGTACGCAATAAAGTGCGTTAAATATTGAATCTGTCTTTGGTCTAATTCTCTTCTCATCAACTTACTCGGGTGAAGCAGGTTAGGCTGCAACAGCATGGGGGCTCATCCGGGATGAGAAGCGAAAACCATCAATTAGGAAACCGGACTGCTCGAAGGAACACCTAGACCCAGGCGCGCCTAACACAAGGGTAAGCAAAACCTGTTGACATCGAATCTGCACATTCGACTTAAAAGCTAAATTAAGGGTCGAAAGTGTTACTGAGGGCAGTTGATGAATTCAAAGAAGGATTCAATATTGGGTGAAAGGCCCTGGGAAGTAGACTCCCTAAATATTAGGTTAGAGGCCCTAGGAACCGCGATTCCTTAAACGTCCAGGGTGTGGCAACCCCCACTATTTATCGACGGGTGAATAGGTCTATGATAGACAAAGCTGGGTTAAAGGCCCGGGGAGATCGGACACCCAAACGTACGAGTCTAGGACTCGTACAATTGTGTGTACAACTGTGTGTAAGGAAAATGGACGGAGAAATCGACAGGGAGATAGATGATGACGGGTGGGGACCCGTCAATTCTGATTGGGCGCCTATACACGTCCAAGTAGACAATGTTTTACAGGCAGTTAAGGAGGAAGGAAACCCGCCCGAAAAAATAGGACAATTGAAGCAAATTATGGAGGTCAGTTTAGCGATTGCAGGGACTAAGGGCACCCATAAAAACATTGGGTACATTTCTAGGGGCACAGGTGAAACGGGTTCAGGGACAACAGGCGGAAAATGAGAAGGCGACTAAAACAGCGAACATTTTCACGAAGTAAATTAAAAAAGTAAGGTAGACGGATGGAAGAATTGCGCCGAGATTGGTATAAACTGGCAGCGTTCTGTCAAGGCTTAGACCACCGTAATAAACAGACGGGAAAAACCCAGGAAATAATTGCGGCAAATAAAATGAAAAATCCACCGCCTTACGCGGATAATATAAGTTTAAATACAGAACAGGGACCTGTGCCATCGTGTCAACCAAATTTCTCTCCACCAGACACGATGCGCGTGATGTCCAAACACGCAGGACTGTACCCAGTCCTGACGGTGACAGGGGGCTGCCTTAACTTTGATGAGGGATACATGCCGCCCAGAGTAGTATTAATGATGCCTCCACCTCCGCAAATGGAGGAGGAGGATGAGGAAAAAGAGGAGTTAGAGGAGACCAAAGGTAGCACAGACAAGAAGCCAAAAGAGAATGGGGCAGGAAAAAAGAGTAAGAAAGAGAGAAAGGAAGTGAAACCGCTCGCAGTAGGGTTATAGCAGCTGTTTGAAAGTCGCTCCCGCAGGGAGGTGGTGTGTGCAGAAGCAAAGAAGAAAAAAGGTAGTCAGGAACAGGAGCAGAGTATGTCAGATATAGAAGAAGAAGAGGGTAGCGAGGAAGAAGTTAGTGGATCCGGGGTGATCCGTGGGAAATGGCAGGAGGAAGAAGGAGACAGCAGGTTAGAAGAGGAGGAAGACGGTCAGGGAGCATGCGGAGGTGTTAGAAGGTCACTAAGAAAAAAGACTGTAGGGGAGCCGATGGGCGCTAGTGGTATGTACCCTTTAATGCAGATGCCCGGGGGGAGGCAGTAGATACAAGCCCTGTCCCTAGCAGAAAGGCTAGGGACAGGGCTACCACATCTGTTTGCGCAAGAAGTAATCAAGGAAGAAAAGGTCAGACCAGACTTAGAGGCAGAAACTATGGAGGAAGCGGAAGATGTGTTCACGGATGGGTGCTGTACCTTGTAGGCAAGGTACGCAGTAGTCAGGAGAAAGGGAAGTGAGTACGAGACAGTGAAGGCAGAGAGACTATAGGGACAGCAATCAGCACAGAGAGCAGAAGTAGTAGCAGTAGTGGAGGCACTAAAAGCATACAAGGGTGAACATTTACACAGACTCAGCATACGCGGTAGGTGCAGCACATGTAGAGTTGGGACAGTGGATGCGAACAGACTTCTGGACAGCAGGTAACAAACCGATAAAACACAAGGTTGAAATGCACGAATTGGCAGAAGCGCTAGGGCTACCAGAAAAGGTTGCGATAATAAAATGGCGTCCCCCCAAGAAAAGACAGTGTGGTTACAGAGAGGCGCAAGTCAAAAAGGAGAGTTATGGAGGGGACCGGACGGTCGCCCTGTCCTACCTCCGGGTATGAGACAGGACAAACTAAAAGAAGCACATGGGTTAGCACACGTGGGCGTCACACAAATGCTAAGAAATCTATGCCACTGGTGGCATCCACATTTAGTTGACATGGTCAGAAACTTTGTGAAAACTTGTACTGTATGTGCGCATTACAACCCGAGACCCACGATTAAGCCAGAGATGGCAGCGTTCCCGCTCACCACTCGCCCAGGGCAGGAGATAGTGATAGACTACACGGATATGGGAGAGAGAGTGCAAGGTTATAGATACATCTTGATGTGCGTGGACACGTACACCGGATGGCCTGAAGCATGGCCGGCAAAAAAAGAGGACAGTCAAACAGTGGTGAAGTGTCTAATTAATCAGTATATACCAAGACACGGGTTTCCATAAAAAATTTGGTCAGACAACGGCACCCATTTTAAGAACAGTGATTTACTTAAGGTAGGAACCATGTTGGGATTGAAGCACACATTTGGCACTGTGTATCACCCGCAATCACAAGGGAAGGTTGAAAGGATGAATTTGAATGTGAAACAAAAATTGGCCAAAATCTGTGCACAGACCAAATTGACAAGGGTTCAAGCGTTACCAATAGCTCTGATGACGATCAGATGCTCAGTGAGTCAGAGGACGGGGTTCACACTGTACGAACTTCTGACGGGGAGACAGTTTCCAGGTCCGAGACAGCAGGGCCCAAAATTCCGGAAGAACAAAGAGGGGTGTCAAAGCACCGGGTGTATTTTAATGAATTGCAAGCTCTTGTTTCAGAATTTCGCCACTCAGGTTGGAGAAAGGTCCGGCCGCGGTGACTTGGGGAAGCTGCCGACGGCTGAGTGGGTCTTGCTGAAGGTGATAAAGAAGAAGTGGTCGGAACCACGTTGGACCGGACCATACTGAGTGACGGAGAGAACGACACACGCGGTCCGGCTGACAGGGAAGGGAGAGACGTGGTACCATTGGAGGCAGTGCGCGCCTGCCGAGGAGCCAGGGAGATCGCTGTCGGAGGTCCAGGAGGATCTCAGGAGAGGACAGACAGCAGCCTAACCGGCAGGGGAAGACAACGCTGCAGAAGGAGAAGCGGAGACCGCCGAAAAGAAGAAGACTGTAACTACCGAGGGTTAAAGACTCCTGTCGTGGAGGGTCATAGAGCCAGTACAAAGAGAAGAACGGTTACAGTAGAAGGACAAAAGGGTGTCTCTGAGTGTACATACATGATAATCTAATCCGGTGGGGTAAAATATGTCACGTTTACTAAGAAGGGCGATGTGTCTGTGTATTCTTGTAGGACTACTGGGGGAGGCCACTCCAACAGCGGGAGGAAACTCCAAAGATAAGTGCTTGCAAAAGTATGGAGGTATGGAAATTGACTATGTTAAGGGCTCAGAAACATCTTTTACTTTCGACCTATGCGCAGTAATAGACTGTGGTGGCCGGAATAGTTCGTGGAGGGGTTACGACGTATATATATGCTATACTCCCTCGTTACAGGACGACTGTTCCGCACAGCTGAAAGGGCGCTGGGTAAATTACGGATTCTGCGACGATTGGGGTTTGGTCATGGCCTATACTGGATTCTCATGGCAGCCGCACAGAATGAAGGAACCATTCAAAAGGCGATGTGAGGCTTTGAAATTTCAACGTGATTTTAGCACTGCCCAGAATCCACTGACCCTGTCCATAGGCCAGTGGGAAGCAAGCCCGTCCACGGTAGGGAGTCCCTCCACACTATATTTGGTCCTGGGGGTTGAACACTATGGTCGTGACATGGTACGTCTAGCCACACCACTCACTCTAATTGGGGACAAGACCGTTTGCACTAGGGAGGGGCAGAAAACCGGCACGACTCTCACGCGCCGTAGGAGAAGACACATATTGAACAGGCGCTCGGTAGACTCATTTGATCTCACAGTAAATTCTCCAACCTATACTGATGCAATTGGAGTACACAGAGGCGTACCTAATGAGTAAAAACTTGCCAACCAGGTTGCAGCAGGGTTTTAAAATATACAGGTAGTGTCTGTCTTTTTCCCTGTGACTCCGAATAAAAACGTAGACAGAATAAATTATGTACATTACAATGTCTTAAGATTGTCCAACCTTACTAGGGACGCTATTGAAGGGCTGTCTTAACAGCTGGGACCAACTTCGCTCATGGCGGTGCAAAACCGGATGGCACTCGATATGTTGTTGGCTGAAAAAGGGGGCATATGCGCTATGTTTGGAGATGTATGTTGCACGTTTATTCCCAATAATGCGGCACCAGACGGCTCAGTCTCGAAGGCATTAGATGGACTGAGGACCCTATCTAAAACTATGCATGAGCACTCGGGGGTGGCCAACCCGCTGGAGGAGTGGATGTCTTCCATGTTCGGTCAATGGAAGGGATTGGTAATGTCGATTTTATTGTCTTTATCTACGTTTGTGGCTATCTTAGTAACGTGTGGATGTTGTTGTATACCATGCATCCGTGCCTTCGTTATTCATGTTATCTCCACAGCAGTAGAGCAACCAGCCACTCCTAGTGCTCCCCAATGGATGCTGCCACTGTTGGACGACCCAGGGGAAGAACCATCTGAGGCAGCGGATAACATCTACGAGTGTGATCTCTGAGCAGAGATCAAAATGGGGATTGTGAAGCATACAAATTTAGAGCAAGATTGTTAGGAGATGGTATAATCTATCTATTTAGAGCAGGATTCTTAGGAGATGATATTATCACTTATGTGTGTGTGTGTTTACATGTATTGATCCAAGCAAAGAATGTATTGGAGACCCCAGTGTGTAAGATCAGAGTACAACATGTTATCGGTTAGGCTATGGCATGTGACTGTTAGAGACAATCACGCACAATCTAGACAATGAGCAATGCATTACGAGACGTAGAGAACGAGAGATGACCAGACTTGGAGATAATGCATAGCTCAGGGTCCAACTTAAAATGTCTGTATAAAAGAGGAAGACGAAAGGCAAGGGTCAGACTCGTTGGTAAGCGGGTCTCCAGATATATCTGTTGTATGCAAAAAAGTGTGTTAAATATTGAATCTGTCTTTGGTCTAATTCTCTTCTCATCAACTTACTCGGGTGAAGCAGGTTAGGCTGCAACAAGAGCCACTGTGGATGTCCCAGGCCAGAGAGGAGCTAACATCACAATGTGTGCAGCACTGTCCAATGATGGTTTGCTGTTACACAAACCACTCATTGGCGCCTAAAATACAGAGGCTAGTGACTATACTATACTAGATGTTTGTTCATTTTTTGTTTTGAACTTTTTATTTTTCAGAGGTATAATTAACTGTGCCTACTTAAAATTTGGAAATGTTTATCGATTTTACATATGCTAATTTGCGTATTTAGAATGAATTAGCAATTAGGCCGAAACTTTTTAACCGTTCGAGCTACAGACATGAAACAAACTACCCTTCACCAGTTTAGCTATCCTCTGTTCATAATATGACATGATAATACATTTTATGTATGCAATTTGTGTAATTAGCATCCCTCCTTAAAATGTCAACAACAAAAAATTGACATATGCAAATGTGTGTAATTAGCATAAATTAACTACTTGACTGTAATATTTGTAACGCTCAAGCAACAGACACAAAACGGACATTGTTTCAAACGTTTAAACTATCCCCACTGCAATTTCTGAAAAGGTTATCGATATTACATATGCAAATTAGCATTATTAGTGTTAATTAACTACTAGGCAGTACATTTTGTACCATTCGAGCTACAGACACGAGATCTGTCATTGGTAAAACATCTATTAGATGGCTTTTTATCTCATGGTGCCCACAATAACGATGTGCCAAAAAAATAATCATAGTAAAGGGCCAGGGGCCGCATCTTCTGATGCAGTGGCATGCATGTCAGCCTCATGGTGGCGATGTCACAAGTCTCCAAAGTAGCACTTTTTGCAAGTTCATCACACCATCCCCTTGTGACCTAAAGTCTAGAAAATTGGTACATAGGTTTATCTTCTCATGCTGAAAATGTTTGCTTACGGACGCCATTTTGGATTGTTTGAAAAACACAAAAAATTTACTCCTCTGTCCCCAAATGTGTAATCTTTATGTACTTTCGCATCTAGGGACCAAGGTCCTTAAAATTGGTATCAGCCAGGCCAGTTTTGCACATATATAGACATCTCCTACACGTATAATGGCATATTAATTACGTATGTTGACAAGGACCATATGGAAAAAAATTACTGCAAGGATTTTATCAACCAAACGGTAGTGCTTTTGAGGATTTTCACATTAGCAAGTTCACCATACCCACCCCGTTTGAGATACAGCCTTGAAAAGAGGTAGAAAAAGTCCAGCTCTATACGGAACATATTTGCCATTGGGAATCATTAACTTCGCTTTATTCTTTTGGTGGCCATTTTGAATTTGTGAAAAAACTCTTTAAAATCATCTTGTCTGGCACCTAAGGACCGATCTTCACGTAACTTGATATTTGGCATCTATGCACTCTTATAAACGTATATCAATCAGGTCAATATTTTAAAAAACATGGCAATCATTGACAGATGAACATGGTATTACACATATATACATCTCCTACAAGGATAATGCTATAATAGTTCTACTTGGGGCATATGTTAACCAAGATGATATAAAAATAGTAAGTGTAAAATAAAATTGCAACATCATGGTGGCGCTATTAAGGTTTCACATATTTGCAAGCTCACCACACTCACCATGTTTAAAATAAAATCTTGGAAAGAGGTATACAAGTCCATCTCCTCCCAAGGAACATATTTGCAGTTGAGACCCATTGAGAATTGTAATGGGTCTTTTACATAGTGGGAATTTTACATAGTTTCAAAGTATAATTTTAACCGGTCAAAATCTGAATACTGCTCCATATCTCATAAGCAACAGTGTTTATGGGATGTAGCGTGATACATTTTCAGCAATTCTGAATTTGTGAAAAACGCATCAAATGACAGATCTAAACCTTTTCACAAGTTTGTTTTAAAATATCACTGACGGCCCCTCAGTGTGATTTCGCAATGCACATTATTTCAGTATGCACTGACAATTCCAATTCCATAACTGTATATTATGACAACAGAAATTGCTAACAGAACAGCCCATAAACACTGTTGCTTATTACATATGAAGAAGTATTCAGATTTATACTGGTTAAAATTATATTTTGAAACTATGTAGGGCAGTAGTACTGTTAAAGAATATACTGAAAAATTATTCAGCAACCTTCTATGATGGGTTATTTTCCTGAGTATTACTCTAATTGTTGTATCAATTAAAACATATGCTAACCATCAGAGAACAGAGTTTGTGTGTTAATAATGCCTTTATTTACGTAATTATTTAGAATTTCACTAGTGATTGTGATAAAGAATGAATTCCAATTCTTTCATATTTAGTAATTTAAGACAAATTAGATTAGTGACAAAACTAATGGTCTATTTACATAGGCAAAGGCAGCGGCTCTATTGTCACGTCCCCGCCTCCGCCAGCGCGCAGCAGAGGGCGCCCACGCTCCAGAAACTCAGTACACACCTAACACACCTGTCACCAATCACCAACTCACACACCTGTCCCCAGTCACCTAATCACCACACATTCAAGTACAGCTCCCTGCCATCTCACACCTGCCAGATCAATGGTTCATGTTTACATGCCATATCTCGCGTTTACTAGCTCTTCGACCTGCCTTTCCGTGCTCCGACCCATTGCCCGTCCCCGACCATTCTGCCCGATCCGTACCTGTACCTTAGTAGCCCGCCAGTGTTTTGATCTCTCGCCTGTCCCTGACCACTCTGCTAGCTTCCCGATTGTACTTCTGCCGCCAGCCCGTGTACTGACTCTCTGCCTGTCCCCGACTACTCTGCCTACCGCCCGTCTGCCCCTGCGCCGCCGAGTCGTTAGACGCCTGGCCTTCCGTCCCCCTACTCTCCACCTACCCTTCTCCCTCCTGCTCCCTGTCCGCGTTTGGATCCCCACCAGCACCCGTGACAGAATTGATCTGGCCACAATGGATCCAGCGGACCTGCACGCGGTACGTCGGGCTATTTCCGCCCAGGGCGCCGTCTTAGGCCAGCATGAGTCGGCATTCCAGGGGATTGTCAGTTCCCTGCAAGCCCTAACCATGAGCGTCACAGCCCTACAGGAGCGGCTGAGCGCCCCGGCGGCACCTGCTCCCACCCCGTCTCCGACAACCCCTGAGCCTTTTCCGACTCGCCCAGTAGATCGCGAGCCCTGGGTTCCTACCCCCGAGAGGTACGACGGCGACCTAGGGCTGTGCCGTTCATTCCTCCTCCAGTGCGGCCTCGTCTTTGCCCAGCAACCCAGAACCTATGCTACGGACAGCGCCAAAATTGCTTACCTGATCGGGCTGCTCCGTGGACCCGCCCTGGAGTGGGCCTCTGCCCTCTGGGACCGCCAGGATCCAGCTATCCGTTCCTACGAGACCTTTACGAACGAAATGCGAAAGCTATTTGACCACCCGGTCCGGGGAAAAGATGCCTCAGCCAGGTTGTTCGCCCTGCGTCACGGCAACCGTAGTGTTGCCGAATATACCATCGAGTTCCGCACTCTGGCAGCAGAGAGTGGGTGGAACAACGAGGCTCTACAAGCCGCCTTTGTTAACGGATTGGCCGAACACCTGAAGGATGACCTGATCTCATACCCGGAACCGGAGGACCTGGACGGTCTAATTGCGCTGACAGTCCGGATGGATAACCGTGCGAGAGAGCGCAGGAGAGCAAGGAGATCAGAGTCCAAGCCGTCGCCGGCTCCAGTCGTCCAACCAGCCCTGCCTGAGCCACGGAACGCACTCCCCAATCCTACACCATCGAACCCTCGAGGGGCAGAGGGGGGCCAGAGAACCCCAGACCCCGAACCCATGCAAGTGGGGCGATATCGTCTGGATGGCGAGGAACGACAGCGCAGATGGGAGACGAACAGCTGTCTTTACTGTGGCCGTCCGGGCCACTTTATCGCCTCCTGTCCTCTGAAGAAGGGAAACGGACGGGCTCGTTAGTCCTTTGGGCGAGACTAGCGAGTCCAACCACTGACGTTTCCTGCCCCCGACATCCCATTTTCGCTACACTTTTCCACAACGGCCAGCGACTGAAGATTCAGGCCCTCATCGATTCCGGAGCCGACGATAGCTTCCTGGATTCGTCGTTGGCAAAACAGCTGGGGCTCGTCACCGAACCATTATCCGAGGCTATCGACGCCGTAGCTCTTGATGGTCGACGCCTGGCCAGGGTCACCGCTCGTACCGAACCAGTTCAACTAACCATGTCGGGAAATCACACCGAAACCATCCGCTTGCTACTCACGAGCACCCTGCATATCCCGTTGGTCCTGGGATACCCGTGGCTGGTCAGGCATAATCCTGCTATTGATTGGACCGCAGGCAGGATCCTTAAGTGGAGCCAGAACTGCCATGCAGACTGTCTGAGAGCTGCATGTCCCCCTCCTGCATCCGACCAGGACACAAGTCCTCAGTCACCGGATTTGACCGGAGTACCGTCTGTCTACCACGAT
>JACXGJ010008838.1:0-25934 GCA_016801105.1 Esox niger
GTGTTTTAAGGTGTTATACTGCTCTAAGAGTGTAAGACATTTGAAGTATCCATATTTATCTGAAGCAGAATATGATACCCTTTCAAGTGAATGTCCTGAACTATAGCAATGTAACATTCAAGTACCTTCAGTTGACAAACAGTGGCTGCATAATAGCCATAACACAATATCTGTTGTTATTTGTCACTCAGTGAGATTACATTTGGTACACATGATAAGGGTTGTGATTTTGTGTGTGAATGATGTTTCACGTTGGCCACATCGGGACATGATAGGAAAGCACAAAACATAAATGTCGTATAGCTTGCAACTATGGATATACAGTGCCTTCACCCCCTTGTTTTGTTGCCTCACAACCTGGAATTAACATGGACTGTTTGAGGATTTGCATCATAAAATTTAAAGAACATGCCCACAACTTTGAAGATGTTTTATTTATTTATTGCAAACAACAAATAGGAAAAAATAACAGAAAAAGTCAATGTGCATAGCTATTCATCCCCCTAAAGTCAATACTTTGTAGAGCCACCTTTTGTAGCAATCACAGCAAAGCAAGTCACTTTGGATAAGTCTCTATGAGCTTGCCACATCTTACCACTGGGAATTTTGCCCATTCCTCCTGGTCCGTCTAATTTTATTCTATATACAGATATTCCAGTCTCTCCTGTGGATCATCAAAGATTTGTATATTTTTTTATAACCGAACCCTGACTTGTACTTCTCAACAACATTGTCCCTTACTTGTTTGAAAAGTTCCTTGGTCTTCATGGCAGTGTTCGGTTAGCGGTGCCTCTTGCTTAGGTGTCTTTCAATAAAGGTGTGTATATGTACTGACAGATCATGTGACACTTTACACACAGGTGGACATCATTTCACTAATTATGTGACTTCTGAAGGTAATTGGTTGCACCAGAGCTTTTTATGGGCTTCATAACAAAGGGGGGGAATACATATGCACATGCCATTTTCCATTTTTTTGTAAATGTTTTATGTATATATTTTTCTAATTTCACTTCTCCAACTTAGACTACTGCGTTCTGATCCATTACATACAATTCAGATTAAAAAACATTGAACATTGGCTGTAATGCAACAAAATAAGTAAAAAGCCAAGGGGGGTGAACATTTTTGCAAGGTACTGTATGTTGACAAGGAGCCTACAGAAAAAAATTACTTCAAGGATATATTTATCAACCACACGGTGGCGCTATTGAGTTTTTTCACATTTGCAAGGTCACTATACTCAACCCGTTTGAGATACTGCCTTGAAAAGAGGTTGGTAATTCTAACTATTTATAAGGAACATATTTGCCGCTGGGACTCATTAACTTTGCTTTAAGTGTTTGGTGGACATTTTGAATGTGTGAAAAACACTTTTAAATCATCTCCTTTGGCATTTAACACTGATAATACGACAATATTTCCTGAATTTCATTGATACATTTCAGTATGCAACACTAGACCCAAGCAAACATATCATTCAAGTGTTTAACATAGAGCGTTTATATGAAGGACGTTCAGTTTGTTAAATTGCCAATAGGCCCATCATTGTTTCATACATTTTTTCAGAGGTAAATAATTTTAAAAAATCTAAGTTTCTAATGAAATGGCATTTGAACAGACATTGTAATTCGTTTATTTCCTGTATGGCTTTAAGTTGACAAATAACTGTTAATTACTCCACATTACCACAAGGAGAACGATAGGTGAGACAAAGCTCCTGTTAAAATACTTGTATTGTCACATGCCCAATAAGTTATTAGCAATAGGGAGTAATAAAATTATAATTAGTTTTCAGTTTGTGAGTTTTGAATTCTGATAACGGAACAATGCAATATGCCACACCTATTTTGGAAAAGTCATGGAAGGAGGTTGTAGCTTTCAAAATGGCATTGACAAATAAATAAAAGTTAGACTACAACAGTCAGGTAAAATAGGCCTGACAATTTAGTTTTGATGAAATAATGACTAAAAAGAAATATACAAATCCAGATGTTCTATACATTTTTTAAATAATGCCCCATAATGTAGCCTAATTTCACTTCATTATTGTTTAAAAGACAAGCGCGTTTCAGTCACTTATTTGTCTTATTAAGATTGCTGTGATGCTATGCTATAGGTTCAGATAATTTACTGAACCTCGTTTGTTGGGCTCAGTAGCACCATTCCTATGATTTATTTTAAACTGTCCGGGCTATGTCTGCTTCCTGTTGGACATTTCGGATTCGCATGTGGAAGTTGCTGCTTTTGGTTCTCACGCCAACATTTGTCACATGACTCAGTAATGTCTAAATGTAAAAGTGAGCAGAGGCTCTCTGTTTTTGTGGCATACAGGTCACACAGTAGCTATTTAATATGCTATTGGTATATATACTTATTAATTGATAAAAAAAATTTATCTGCTAGACTCACCTGATACTGGCTAACTTAAATCCTGACACACAGTCTTCCTTGGTCTTGTTCTGTGTGCACTTGCCGTTTTCCGAGCCTGCAGCAAACAAAGTTCTTTGCTTGTTTTACGAATCATTGTATCTACACTGCAGTAAAAAGAGAGAAAACAAATGGTTAATGTTCCATACATTTTGTAATAAGCACTATACAGTTCTATTGAATATTACCACCACTAGTGGTACCCAGTAACATTCAAGTCAGGACAAAAAAAATCTTACTCAACTTTTCTGTAACTCCACCCAAGTTCCTTCAGTTGTATTCTGATTGGGATTCCAGCGATGTTGATGTTATACCTTTATGAAAGCAGATCCTTAAGCTCCTGAGTTGACCACTCATAATTTTCACGCATTAGGAAATCAATGGCTAGACTGGTGTTGCAGAAAACAGAATACCTAGGCAATTTAAAATCATGTACCATAAATCCCCAATATTTGTTAATATTAATAAAGCTATAAATGTTGCATAAGACTGTAGACTGCTACCCACCTCAACACAGTTTAATTTATAATGGCTGTGTTTAAGTTAAGAGTTAAAAAGGATCTTGTCCTTCTGCTTGTGATCAATATTGATCAACAGGGGCTTTGTTAGGCCTGGGCCTTTCTGGGCTATATCCCCGGATTTTTATGAATAGCTGATCTCAAATTGTTACGTTTTCCGTTGGTTTAACATGAAATAATAGTAGCACTGCAATGCAGGGTTTCGGACACATGAATGGTTAATTTAGAACACTTTCTTGATTTACGTACATTTTTCTATATCCTCTGTTGACCAATTACATTCAGTTACATACTTATTATCTAATTTATCTAAATAACTGTGTCTAAATCAGAACTCTTTTCATACGTTTTATTCATTCTGTTGCCTTGATATTAACTGTTTTCGATCAAATCTCCATAAAGCATTTTATTTTTAAACTATAAACTATCCATAGTGAAAATTCGATTTCATGTGCTCACAATTTCTTGTCAAACCATAACATTTTTATAAAGTTAAATGGGGTCCATTGAGAAATGTGTTGAACATTACAAAGCAGATGTCACGTTGTGGGGTAATGGACCAGGCGTAGGCAGGGGCAGCAGTGTACTTTTATTTAACACTAAATAACACAAAGAAACAAAACAGAAAAACACTGAGCACTAGATACTGAATGGTATAAAGTAAATCGTAAATATGAACAGAACTCACCACATACATCTGCCAACACAGTGACATGGAACATTGACTGACAAATGAGGGGAGCAGAGGAGATACATTTAAACACAATGATGAACTAATTGGGACCTGGTGTGAGAGACAGTTGGAGACAAGACAATTGAAGGGGACTGGGATGAGTTAATGGTAAGTGGAAAGATGGAGAATGCGGGAGATGGCGGAGCAGTCCATCACCTCACCATCACAGCAGAGCCCTGCATCAACATAGAAGACTGTCCACTGCAGTGGTGGTCAACACATGCAATGGCGCTCAACAGGCTTGCCCACATTGCACACAGGTACCTTGCAATGCCTGCCACATCAGTACCTTTTGAGAGATTGTTTTTTCTCACTGGGCATGCTGTTCAAAAGAAGAGAGCAGCTTTTTCAGGTGAATATGTCAACAGACTAATATGTCTCAGCAGCTGGCTTAGAGGGAAAGAACCGGAGAATAAAAGTCACTGGTGGCAAGCCTATGTTTAAGTTTGATGTTAGATTTTTTTTTTATTGAAGCTTTGTTTATGGTATTCATAGAGCCAAATACTATATATCAAGCACACATCTTTGGTCCCAATAAATAGTTAACTTTCTTTTTAATAAAACAGAGTGTCTTCTTAAATGGAAAATCTATTTAAAATGCAAGCTGGTCGAACTAGTCTTTAATTTTTTTCTTGTTTAACTATTCATTTTCATTTCTATCTTTACTCTAATTCATCCATTTTGTCAAAGCATTATTTATTAATATTCTTACTCACTTGTTAAGCACCATCAAATGCACTTTGTATGGATAAAGATTGATTGATTGTATATCCATCCTCTAACTAGATTACTCAATCCTATGTTTATGTGATTTGCCTGTGGTTTCCTTTCTGTTAGTGTCTTCAATAGTTACATTTCAGGTGATATTATTTTACTCTGTTATGTCATGAAGCTCCAACCCCTAGAGGGATCCACTCCTAGTGGTTTACCCTGCCACAAACATGGCCATCACTGAAAATGTATTATGCACATAGCTCAACCAATTGGGGCACACCTGCCCATATAAACCTGGGCCTCCCTTTTTCTTGAGCTCATCTGAATATCACTGGAATTTACTACTTGCACTTAGACC
This sequence comes from Esox niger, assembly GCA_016801105.1. Classification (NCBI taxonomy): domain Eukaryota; kingdom Metazoa; phylum Chordata; class Actinopteri; order Esociformes; family Esocidae; genus Esox; species Esox niger. The sequence goes on from JACXGJ010008838.1 coordinate 4,754, forward strand.
ATATTGTTTTCTGAACTGGATCCAAATTTTGATACTACTGGCAACGACTGGGTTGTTAGAGACCTTGCTGAGCATATTGTAGAATTCAGCGATCTTTGTGAGGACGAAACTTTTGACTGTCTCTGTCCTCACTCAAAGAACCTGAGAGGACTTCGCCTCTTAATGCGCCAATTGTCTCATCTGCGTTGTTTGGCGATGGGATATTATCAGCTGTTGAGCCCTTTCAATGTGTGAGGATGCCGAGTGAGTCATAAGGAAAAAGTATATGATCCCCTGCTGATTTTGTGTTTGTCCTCTGACAAAGAAATACTTTTCTTAGTCAGTGGATATAATTTGAATTAAATAAAATCCAGAAAAACACATGTATAAAATGCAATACATTGATTCCACATGCTCATGACAAAATGTCAGTTGGAATCGGTTTTCCCAGGCGATTTTTGCATAGACCTGAATAGGGTTCGCATCTGCATTTTTTCCTCACTGTCCTGAAGTGCAATTTCAACCGTCCGAAACTGAACTTGACCCATCCCAAAATATGACTAGGTAAGACCAGGGATAGTTATAACATTTTGGACATTTCTGTATGTATCTAGGCAGAACACTGTATGTGTTTAGGCAGAGGGATTTAAAATGTTATGCAAACTAGTAACATGTGTCTATCTGTAACACAAAGAAAAGGCATAGTTTGGTTTGAAACATATGGAGTGAAATGTAACAATTCACCCTATAGTCTGGGTTAGTTGTAACATACCCTCGGGTGAAATGTAATATTATGATACAGTATGAGGTGAATTGTAACATTATAAAATAAGGATTATGACAAATGGACATTACTGAATATCTGTGTGTTTGTCTCCGTCAATCAAAGTGGTGACAGACATAGCACACCTGGAGTGCAAGCCTCATGGGCACACAGAGAAGTCTACAGGTTTTACACTAAGATACAGTATGAAAAAATTGCTAAAGTGCACCAGCTTCAACAATTTAATGTTGATGTGTGTGTCTCATGTGTTAGTCACCATCAGAGTCACATTGGTGACAGATGTATGGCACTCTTGGAGTGCAGGCTTCGTGGGCCCAAAGAGTACAGGTCATAAACCAAACCCAATCTTCTTCTACCTTTGAGTTATTGAAGTGTTCCATGCACACAATACAGATATTCTCATCAGATTCTGAGGAATCTGTCCTGTAGCTCAATGTTATGCATTTTCTTTCCTTATGCTTTCTTAGACAGCCTAGGTTGTTGGTTTGTGCGAGTTGAAATGTCTTGTTTCTTGCCCAGATCTCTCTTTGGCAAGTATTTTTTCCTGTTTTGCCTTGTCAGACCTCCTCTGCTCTTCCAGGACCATCTTGACAGGTGTATGTGTGAGTATTGCTGTTTCCTCTTCCTTCCTATTACAGGAATTTTCTTTGGTCCGGCTTTTAGTAAGGGTCGCTGTGCTGTCCTAATAAGACCTGGTATGTCATATATTGTCGTGGTCTTTCCTGGATTCATTCTCATCCACAAATCTCATGCATTGTTCGCTATCTTCAGTGGGCCATATACACCTGTCGAGGGGATGGAGCTTGTGAATGCAGTGAGAGGGGAATGTTAGCATCACAATACCATTGTTCTTGCAGACGTTGATAGCTGAGATTGTCAGGTGTGAGTTGTGGTTATCTAAGAGTAGTACCTTTACCTCAGGGCTGAATTTGCCAAGTGCTTTAGAAAGATGACGAAATCCACCCCCTGCATCCATCCTGATATATTTCCACTTCCAATACTTCCTATTGGCCCATCTCATACAAAGTGGTCTGCGTAACACATGTGCGAACACAAACATTGGCGGAATTGTGTTGCCAATTGCATTGATTGCACATGTGATAGACACCAGTGAACACATTTCTGCTGATGTCTTCGCCCCAACATATTTGGTGACACGTTTTGCAATCACTACCTGGGATTTGCACAGTCATGCCAGTCTCATCAACATTCCAAATGTCATTTGCAGTTAAGTTGTGACTCCTCATAACTTCATCAACTTTCCTAAAGCGCATTGCCAAGTTGTTTCCATTAAAACTGATGGCCTGTGCCAGGCTTGTGGCCTGGACACTCCTAATGGACGGGGTAGGATTTCTCTTCATGTGGGCTGAAGAGAAATCCTACCCTGAATTTCCCCATCCATTACATTTTAAATTGCCATAAATATAAATTGATAATTTTACCACTTTACCAATTCCTATCTGCTTACCACACATGGACCCAGTCCATAATATGCATCAGCATCCCTCATCCGATAATGTGCCAATTCTCTCTTGTTTGTCAGTGAAGACCTTCTTTCCACTATGGTAGCCTAAACGTGAAAGTTCCCTAAATCCCTTCTCTTCTTCCTCTTTCTTCCTCTTTACAGAATCCTTCGAAAGTAACAAAATATTGAGGCACCTCCGGATCAGCCTTTCTCTTCCAAGACCTAGGTATACTGAAATTCATAGAAATCATCTATAGGTCTACTACTAAAATTGTTCATGGGGTAGGTTGTAACATTTTCATTTTTGTTCCAACTAATCCTGCCTCCTGTTGCTACAAATAACCCACACTCCTATAGTCATATACTTACCTTACAACTAACAGGTAAAACAATATCAATAACAGATAAAACACGCACAATAAACATAATTTAATTTGGATGAGTTTAACTACATAGTTGGCAATACTATCACTAAAATAAATTTGGTTGAAAAAAATCGCAACTGTTGTTTTACTGAAAGACAGTTGACATTGCATAAACCAAATTTGTTTTGTTATTAATTATAGAATTTATTAATTGAACTCTGATTTAAACTACATAATTCCTTGGAGATGACGTTGAACAACATAACGCTACAATATAGTCTTCTAACTAGGAAAGGAACCAGGCAAGCCTAGTTCAGCTAGGACACAATTAATATTAATAAATAAATACAGGAAGTTCTTCTGATTCGCCTTTCAGGGGACAGCATACGAATACACAATTGTGCCTATCGGTTTTGCGCTGAACCCATGTAGCTTTCCCAAATATATGGAGCTGTTAAGTAAAGGATCAGAAGTCTATATTATCTAGACGACTTATCGTCATCAACGTTCCTGGGGACCTCAGCAGAGCTGGCAATGACTCACACAGCCAACCTGGTGATGCTTTTCACGTGACTGGTCCTAGCTGAGAATTGGACAAATAGCACTCTGTGGCCCAGCCAGCAGGTGTTCTCCGTCCTCTGCCCTCCGTCTGTGTCAACATCGTTGGGTCTGTGTGTTCAATCAAGACCCTACTGGGTTTCATGTTGGCCGCACATGCATGTCCTGAAAAGGTGGTTAGCCTGCCAATGGGTGGACCCTGTGAGTCACCAAATCGTTGCGTCCCTCCTCGGTGCCTAAACAAGGGAGCTGAACCTTTAGAGGAAGCCGACCGTTCTGAGACAGGGTGTTACCATGAACGGGCTGGGGAGGTGTGTGCCAAGGTCAAGCAGTGAGGGGTGTGTGGCAATAAGCGACAGCCATACAAACCTACTGGAAACTCAAGACTGTTCTCTTGGGGCTGACCCAATTTCCAAGCATTTCATTGCCATAACTTGTTATTGCCAATGACAAACCATTTGAACTTTTGAACCAAGATGACCTGGTACGATCAGACAATCGGTCTGACACACAACTGTAAAGGGGGAGTCAGGTCTCCTGCACTCCACCTGACTGCGATGTGCCTGTGGCTTTGGGAGCACAGACACCTATGTTCTAGGTCAGCAGTTCACATACCGAGCGGCCTGAACGTAGATGTTGATCTGAAGTCACAAGAGGGTCTTTGAGATGACAAGTGACGTCTACACCCAGAGAATATCTCCCTCACCTGGAAGAGATTTTCGGGATGCTGGAGTAGACCTATTCACATCGAGAGAGAACGTACGCTGTCACCTTGGTTTTCTCTGAGGGATCAGGACAGCACTTCAATGGGGCCTGATGTGTTCATGCACCACCTATGATCTCCATGTCTCCTTAACAGATTCCCGCCACAGACGTGCAATGCGCACCTGTTGGCACGTGTAGAAGCTGGTTGTCGGAGTGTAATTCTGTTAATCTGGATCACCCAGGGCCGGTTGGGTGTCCAGAGTTGATACAGCTGCTCTCAAGCACATTGAGCCGATTCCTCATTGCCTGAACGCTCTGTATCAGGCAAAAGGAACGATCGAACACCTACCAGTGTTTAACGGCGGCCTGGCTCCCTCTGGCGGTTAGCTCACCATGGATTGTCAGCTGAGGTCATTCACATTATCCAAGATGCTAGAGCCAGCTCAAACATCCAAACTGTACACAACTAGACAGTCAATGTTCCCACATTTGGGTGACAGAGCCTCTATTGACCCTGTCTGTTGCTCCGTGGAAAATATACTTTTTTACAGTTTATTTTTGATATGCAGCGATCACCCTCGAGCGTCTAAGGCAATGCATTGGCGAGCATGTCACGAAGGCTTGGGAGGTAGGACTCTGTTCAGCCACCCCCTAGTCAGCCGTTATCTGATTGGCACACAACGGCTGAGCCCTGTGATCAGAGTCAATGCACCACAATGGGAGCTGCCCGAAGTGCTGAAGGCTCTCTGTGAGCCAGCATTCATGCCGTTGGCACAGACCTCCCTGAAATTCCTGTATTTAAAGACCGAGATGCTTTTGGCAAACTTGTGATCCATCTATGTGCTCTCTGCACTTGCACCGATTGCCCTGATTCTTTCAGATCTCGTGTGGTCGAACTACATGCCTTTTTTCCTCCTCTGCACAAGGATACAATGGAGCAGAAGCATAACAAGCTGTGTCCCATTTGCGCTGTTACAAATTACATGGCGCACATGAAACTGGTCGACTACTTTATAAACAGTGTGTCTCACTGGCCTTGCAATTGTATTGCTGTGGTTTGAGCAATCAGGAATGTGAGCCCTCAAGAGATTTGGAGTTTACTCTACGCGATGGGTTGCTGCATCCTCTGCCCTCCTTGGAGACATCAGAGTTGGAGACATCGGTGAAGCAGTGTTGTGAATCACACCCCCTCCTTTCATTAGTTTTTACTTAATGGGCGTCCCTTCTAAGTCTTTTGCTCATTCCATTCTCGGTGCCGTAGCTAGGGCACCATGAGTGCACTTGTGAAGGTCCCTGCAACAGTGAGTGGGTTTACGTTCATTCTGTTGTGTCCATTAGTGCTGTGCGTATACAACAATTTGATGTAAAATCTTCTTCATCTTAATCCGCTTATCCATTGTCGGGTCACGGGGCGGCAGCTCAAGCAGGGGACCCTAAACGTCCCTTACCCGAGCTACATTTGCCAGCTATGACTAGGGGATCCCGAGGCGTTCCCAGGCCTGTGTCGAAATATAATCTCTCCACCTAGTCCTGGGCCTACCCCGAGTTCTCCTCCCAGCTGGACGTGCCTGGAACACCTCCCTCCACCTAGTCCTGGGCCCACCCCGAGGTCTCCTCCCAGCTGGACATGCCTTGAACACCTCCCTCGGGAGACGTCCTGGGGGCATCCTTACCAGATGCCCGAAAAACCTCAACTGGCCAGTTTCAATTTTCTTTTCCCTCTAAGACATTGCAAAAATCTAACTTGTTTTGTTATTAATTATAGAATTTATTAATTGAACTCTAATTTAAACTACATAATTCCTTGGAGATGATGTTTAACAACATAACGCTACAATATAGTTTACTAACCAGGAAAGGAACCAGGCAAGCCTAGTTCAGCTAGGCCACAATTAATATTAATGAAACATCCAAGCTCGGCTGAAGTTTGCAAAAACAAACATCAAGTGTCCCAAAAACATGTGGGAAAATATGTTATAGTCTTATGAAATCAAGTTTGGACTTTTTGGCCATAATTCCTAAAGGTATGTTTGGCACAAAAACAACACTGCACATCACCCAAAGAACACCATACCCCCAGAGAATGATCGAGGGTGGCAGCATCATGCTTTGGGGCAGTGTTTCTTCAGTTGGAACCAGGGCCTTAGTCAGGGTGGTGGGAATTATGAACAGTTCCAAATACCATGCAATTTTGGCACAAACTTTTCAGGTGTCTGTTAGAAAGCTGAAGACAAAGTTCACCTTTCAGCACGACAACAACCCAAAGCACACATCCAAATCCACGAAAGCATGGCTTCACCAGAATAATGTTTTGGAATAGCCCAGCCAGAGCCCAGACCAAAATCTGAAGAGGCCATTGCACCGCCGATGTTCTCGCAATCTGACAGATTTGGTGCACGTTTGCAAAGTAGAGTGGGCCAATATTGCCACATCAAGATGTGCATTTGCTAATAGTCTCATACCCAAAGAGACAGAGTGCTGTAAATAAATCATGAGGTATTTCAACAAAGTATTAGTTTAAGGATCTGCACACTTATGCAACCAGGTTATTGTGCGTATCAATTTATTTCCCCGCAAAGATTTCAGTTTGTTTTTCAATTGAATTGTTCGTGGAATAGGTCACATTAAAGGTGGAAAAAGTTTGAATATGATTTAGGGGTGTGTAGACTTTTTATATCCACTGTATATAGCCTAATATTACTTGAGGTTTTCTTTAGCATTCCAGTAAGTGGTGATTATGTGATGAATCGTAACATGTGTATCGTATCGCAAGGTATTTGCCAATATTGTGAAAAAAAGAATCTTGTTTTTACAATAAATCGTTGTATTGGCACAGCACTAGTATGTAGGGCACATTCACAATTATAGGGGCAAGTGTACCCAGGTTGGCTGAGCTAAGTGCATAATACATTTTCAGTGACGCTGTGTACACGGCGAGGTAAACCATTGTTTATACCCAGTAACTATCGATTTGCATGTTGTATAGAAACAATTCTGTATTTTTGTTCTATTGTGGAACCTAGGAAGAGTAGCTGCTGGTTTGCAATACACTGATGGGTATTCTCACCAGCTGAAGTAATTAACGTTGAGGTTCATTATTAACACAAAGTTCCAAATACATGAATGGTGAGAGCATGTCATGTTCTTCATCTAGAGTCAAGGCCCCTGTGTATGTCTTCACAGAATACATTTAATCTCACTGGGGTAGATTGATACCCTGCAGAGTCTCTGTTGGCATTTACTCCGACAACAGCAGCACTAAGTCTAGCATCATGGCCTCTGAAATGGAAGATCATAGAAATCATGTGGAGTACTGGCCATGAGAAAAGATAACCACTCTCTAAATAATGATCACAGTGTTTATGAAACTTAATCAGTTTAACATGCCCGCCTGTGTACAGTGATTGGTGGATTAGTGTAATAATTCACAGGATCTGAAACAGATAAGGCACCTGCTAGGTTTAAAAATGCCCTTTTAACTGTGGGACCCTGTACAGACAGGTGTGTGCCATTTCAAATCATGTCCAACCCTGCACATTTAGCGTAGTTTGACTTCTATTGACTTGTAGGAACCTCAAGCCTGATAAATGAAAATAGGATGCAACTGAGCACAACTGAGTGTCTTAGCAAGGGTTTCAATAATTATGTTGATGTGATTTCAGTTGTGTTTTACAGTTACAATTTTTTTGCTTTAATATTATGGGATATTGTTTGTAGATTGATAAGGAAAAATAAAGTCTTAGGACTGTCACTAATGACTATTTTGTTAATCAAGAATTCTGTCCAATATTCTGACAATTAATAAATTCATATAAAATAAAATAGTCCACAATATGTATAAAATTATTCCAAATCTTTTATTTCAAATGTTTTTGTTAAGATTGGCATTACAATACATTTAACCTACACAGCAGATAAATTACACTTTGCGAAAATATATTTTCATTTATTTTCCTAAAAAAAACATATCTTATATTTAGCTAATAATATTACGCACAATGGACTATATTTGCTCAAGCAGGAGATAGTAAGGAATGAGTGACAAAGCACTTGTCTATGATAGCAGTAACATGTAGTTGTAAAACGTACCCAAATGAAATTGTATTTTATATGCTAGCAGACGCAACAGCGCTTCCCAGTGAAAAAAATAACACTAACGTGAATAATAACATTATAATAAAGCTTCTAGTAAGTTAGCATTTAGTGAGCCTCACAAGGTAGCATGGGAGAAAGCATAGTCAAGGCATCACATACAGTTGATATAAAAAATCTACACACCCCTGTGAAAATGCTTTTCTTCAATGTAAAACAATGAGACAAAGAAATCATGTCAGAACCTTTTCCACTTTAAATGTGACCTATAATGTGAAGAATTTCATTGAAAAACAAACTGAAATATTCAAGGGGGGGAATTTTAATTAACAGATTAAACTTAGATCAACCTGTACCCGAATGATGGGAAGAAACAAATATGGAGATGGCTTGGAACAGCTCATGATCCAAAGCATACCACATCATCTAAAACACGGTGGAGGCAGTGTCATGGCATGGGCATGCATGGCTTCCAATGGCACTGGGTGACTAGTGTTTACTGATGATGTGTCAGAAGCTGCCGGATGATTTCTGAAGGGTATAGGGATATATTTTTAGTGAAATTCAGCTAAGTTGATTGGCCGGTGCCTCGATTTACACATGGTCAACATACTGCGAAAGCAAAATGTTTTTTTAAAGCAAATATGTGGAATATTCTGCAATGGCCAAGTCAATCACCTAATCTCAACATGATTGAGCATGCATTTCACTTACTGAAGACAAAACTTAAGGCAGAAAGGCAGCCCAAAAAATTATTTCTGAAGACAGCTGCAGTAAAGGCCTGGCAGAGCATTACAAAAGAGGACATCCAGTGTTTAGTGGTGATGTCCATGCGTTCCAGACATCAAGCAGTCATTACCTACAAGGAATTCACAACAAAGTATAAAAAATTTGTTGTGATAAGTAGTTTAATTACGTTTGAGCCCCTGAAATATGGGGACTGTGGATGAAAATAGTTGCAATTCCTTTCATATCAATTTTTGATGAACCCCTTCAATTAATGCTGAAAGTCTACACTTCAGATGCATCTTGGTTGTTTTATTTCATTGTGGTGGTGTACAGAAAAAAATTTATGAAAATTGTGGCAGTGTCCAAATATTTACGCACCTCATTTTATTAACATTTGCCCAGGGAAATTACCTTCTGCAAAACCCCTTCCCCAAACTGTCCAATCCTACCTCAGCAGCCACTACTTGAACATCAGTCAAACTTTCATCATTGTGGCTCAATGTTGAAACTGTGTGCCTTCGCTGTGGAACCAGCTGCGAATCAAAGAGCAGGTCCCCGAAACTTTTGGGGGGTGGATTTACAGTGACTTCTCTTGTGAATATATCCTTCCACTGCATATTGCAATGCCTTGATCTGGAGGATATCTCGGAAGTGACTTCTGCATACTCTGATGTATGCATATTCGCCATGCAAAGCAACACCACTACAGCACAGGAACCATGGCGGAGATTCAAGTAGTGCTGCTGTTGAACGTGATTTATTGAATTTTACATGCTATTGCGGAGATTGACCATGAGATGACTGGGACAGATTCATGCCAACAGCAGAAACATTTGTTCCTTATCTGTTGTGATTTCATAGATATTTCTGAACTAAGTGAGACAGTGTTGTTGTTCGTTTTTCAGATTTACACAAACAAACAGCCATTATACATACTTTTGTTTCCACCACTATTCATCTCCCACACTGTAGGTGCAAAATGAAATGTGCAAAACACAGGTATAAATAACAACTAACAACTTGTTTTAATTTTTTCAACTTGTCCCAGCACTGTTTCCCGGTGTGAATGTTCCGTTCACTTAACTTGCATATAGGTCGTACATTTTTGTGTACACCTTATCATTACGGATCGCTGTTTCAAATTCCAGCTGGATATTAATCCTCATCATAAACACTCAACAAGGCCTGGACTTCGTCATTGGTGGTGTTGATTTGAATGGATAGCGAATGCTGGTTTACATCACTTTGGAGTTTATCATATCAAATGCACTTTAGGTTGCTGTCTGAATAAAAAGACTGTTGCCCTTGTTCATGAAAAAAAATCAGATTTGAACATTGGGATAGACATATGATCCAGTGTGATTAACAAAACTGTCTCACCTGGTCGAAATAAGCATGGATGTCATTGCTGATTGATAACCTGGATAAAAGTGTGGATGCAGAAATGCGTTGCACCTGTCCTTACATACCTATGACACACCTGTAATTTATGTAGGTGTGGTGCTCAGCAACCTATGAATTGACAGATTTCAACATATAACATAGCCTGAAATGGCTTATTAACAATTTGTCATTCTCAATGACAAAATCAACGCAGTTACGGAACACTTTTGCATCTCTGCCCACAGCCGAAGTCCTTTAAAAGAGCAATCTCCGCCAGTATGGTAACTTCTCGACCCAGAAACCCTGGTTTATTCATCCTCACACTGGTCGATTTAATACCTGTTACCTAATCAAAATGCCAGCCACCAAAATTATAATGACCATGTATGATTTCCAAGTATGTCGATACAGCCTTGAGTGACTTGGGAAAAGCAAGGCAAAGCAAGTTTATTAGTCTAGTTCATTATGTACACAAAGACCTTTCAAATGTGTGAAAAACAAAAATAAGAGAGAAAACTTCAGATAAAATGAAGTGATACAATATTTAATATGGTGGTACGTCTGTATTTGTTATATTCCTCATCATATTATTTTAAATGACCTATTATTATAATTGTAGTTGTTGTTACTCCAGCTGTTACGATTGTTGTTTTTGTGTCACGGCTGGTGAAGCAGGACACACGAGCAGAGTAGAGGGAAGGAACGCTTTGGATGTTTCTTTTTCAAACACAGGGACAGAAAAACAACAAAAAGAGAAAACATCCAAAACAGAAAACTCCAAACAGTGACCATCAACCAAAGGTCAAACAGGGCAATTTAAATAGGATCCCAATTAGAGACAATGAGACGCATCTGTCTCCAACTGGGGAGCACACAAAACAGTATTGTGTACTCCGGTCAGATCCTGACATTAGCTTTTTTAATTTCACATTAGCGTAATAAAAAAATATTTTACACAAATTATTCATTGTGGGAGTAGAAGGCACATCATGTTAAGTGTGTTCGATATTGGCTAGTAGTTTTAAAGTATGCATGTTCAGCCTAAGGAAAAATGCCTAAGGTTTTACTATTAAAAACAAAACAGACTTGAATCAATAACCTAACATTAGTTGGATGACTGACATTACCATGCAACAGATTATGCGCCCCAGATTAGCCTATGTGTACATACTGCTCCGGATTTTTTTATTCCTTTCCAAAAAAGTTGAAAAGGAAAGTTGAAAGGAACGGAAGTGTTCAATTTGCAGTGGTCTCTTAATTGTTTGCAGATATGTATATAGCTTGGACATTAATTCCCAACCAAGGTAGCAACTTTTTTGATTATCACAAAATAATGCATATATTAAATGTCTCCTAATATTTATTATAACACTGTGAAATGAAAACTTTTGTATGATTGCTCTTTAATTATCCTGTGGGCTGTCTCCTTGCTGTTTGCCTCTGCACCAATTAAAAAATGTTCATGACTGCACCACACCCATCCATAGAACTTCACCCTGAGCAGGAACATTTTGGGGGGTAAGAATATCTCCCTGTAACTTATTTTAGACATTGTTACCCGCGGTGGAAACGCAGTGAGTTCTTTCGAAAGGTTCCTAATTCCTGGGTAAACTTCCTGAGGTTGAAACGCAGCCTTATACTTTCTGAATGCACAGCACATATCAAAATCTTAAAAAGTAAAATTTAGCTTAGTGATGAACCATCAGGTTATTCAAATACTAAAAATAAGTGTTATCTCTACCATTTTATTTGGTCAGCAGTTGTTGATGATATTGATCGGATAAATATAAAATGTAAATTAGATCACTTTTTTAAAACCTATGAAGAGGGATGCTAAAATGCAAACAAGAGTAAATAATCTTGAGTATTGGTTTTGGATTGGGTATGATACATTATTAGGATACTATTGGTTTGTAGAGCATGGCGCCACCTACATCAATGCTGTGGGCTTGATTACCAATAGGGGTGAGTTCCCAAATGTCTGTGTCAACTAATACAAGTCATGCAGGATAAGAGTGTAAATTACATTTGGGACATTCCTCAAAAATAATATTGTTAGTTCCTAGATTCTCTTCATATAATCGCAGTAAAATAGTTGAACAGATCATCATGTTGTATGCACATTAATTTACATTTGTCATTTGCTTACACAAAAAATAATGGTTGCGCAGTCCTGTGTTTGATAACTGCACAGCCACAGGATCTGCCAAATGTGAGCATTGTGGGCAACTATGGAACCCAATAAACCAAGTAAACATTTATACACATCAACACATCACCTGAGCTATCTAAAGCATTAGATGCACTACCTTATTTCAGAGACTCGTTGAAGGCTAAATCTAACTAAACACAATCAAATTACTTCTCCCGAGCAAAAATCGCATATGCATTAGGTTTGGTCAAACAAGCCACATTTTTTCTTTATCTTTTGCAGAGAACACCACAAATATTAGCTAGGTTGTAACCCTATTTTCCATCAGGAAATAAATTCAATGAGTGTCTGTGCCTCAAATAATCATCTACAAAGTAAATAATTTGGAGAAACCTTCCTAAAACGTATCTGCACTCTGAGATATGAAAGTAACAAGAACACCATTTCGGTTGAAGAATTGTTTCTCTGTCATTATCATTTTAGCTATAACTTAGCCTCTTAAACCATGCCTAGGATGTTGCATGGCCTAGGGAATACCTGCAGGTTTTTTGTTTGAAAGGGGATGGGAAAAAAATGTTTTTGTCAGTAACATTTCAAAGCACCATTAACCCCATCAAATTAATTTCTTGAGGGGGGCTTATACAGGTGCTCATGATAATAATACTTTCAGTGCGACAGTAGCTAGCTAAGTGAAGAGGGCAGCAAATTAGCTAAAGATCAAAGTTTATTTGCCAAATGCACCGCATAAAACAGCATCATCCTGAAATTCTAAGCCTCAACACAATGGAATTCTTGTGACATGGCAGATATCTACGTAGTAAAGATTATAAAAAAGAAATCTGTGGATGTACGTCGCGTTTGTGGTGAACCATATCGGTTGCAAGGTAGACCTAGGGGAGATAATTGATCACTATTCCTTGACGATTTCTAAGCATCAGGTCAAGCAAAAATTGAGGCGTTCTGTCTGGGAAGCTCTAGTGGACAGGACAGTCTTACCTCCCATTGTGGTGAGTCCTAGTCACTGGGATGGGATGAAACAGGTTAGCGGTACCATTAGCCCACCTGTGCAAGCAGAAGCCAAGGACAGTGCGGCAACGCCGTTCACGCTGCCCCGCTTTGACCCCATGTCTAGCCAAAGGTCCAGTTTAGATGCTCGTGTGAAGGTGCAAATCGCACGGCTACAGATGGAGGAACAAGCTAAACAGGCAGAATACAACTACAAGCTAGATGTCAGGAAAATTGAGCTTGAGGCTGAGTATAAGTTGCGACAACTGGATATAGACGGTAAAGTCGCTATGGCACGGGCTGTACCAGATGTCTCACCTATGTCTGATCACAGTTCTACGTCCATCTTTTCACCTGACCAGTTTGCTATCAGTAAAAATATTGCACTAGTCCGCCATATAGAGATTCTGAACTGGATTCCTATTTTGGTGTGTTTGAACGCATTGCTGCCTCGCTAAAATGGCCCAAAGAGGTTTGGCCATTACTTTTACAGTGTAAACTATTTGGTAAAGCACAAGAGGTTGTGTTAGCACTAGCACATGAGGATAGCTTGCATTATGACTGTTAAGAACACTGTTCTCCATGCATATGAGTTGGTCCCTGAAGCCTACAGGCAGAAGTTCAGGAACCATAAGAAAGGCCCAAACAGGTCCTATGTGGATTTTGCTTGGGAGAAACAAACACTGTTTGATAGGGGGTGTGCGGTAAGTAAATGCAACTATTTTGCTTCTCTACGTGAGTTGATATTACTGGAGGAGTTTAAGAAAAGTTTACCAGATCGACTGGTAGTGTACCTAAATGAGCAGAAGGTGGCGACGTTGTCCCAAGCTGCAGTGCTTGCAGACGAGTTTGCACTGACTCATAAGACAATGCTTAATATACCTCGTACCGAAGTCCGGAGCCTAGCCTCATCAGGTACTACACTGGCGAAACGCACCTCACTTCTCCACCTCGTCCTTGTGAGGAGTGAGAATGTTTTTACTGCTATAGAAAAGGACATATCATGGCTGATTGTGTGAAGCTGCAGCGTAAGCATGTCTGGTAGCCATCAACTTCTAAGCCAGTGGGATTTGTTAAGACCATGCCTGTAACACAGGGGCGACAAACTATTGCCTCATGGATGTCCCCTGATCCCAGTTACGATCCTTTTCTCTCTAAAGGGTCGGTGTCGTTAGTCGACGTTCCGGAGATGTGTCTATTCGTATCCTAAGGGATACTGGAGCCTCGCAATCCGTCATCCTTTCGGATGTTTTGCCTTGGTCTGATAGTTCTTCGTGTGGTTACAGTGTGTTATTGCAAGGTATGGAGAAGGGCTATGTTCCAGTACCTGTGCACAAGGTCTATTTGAAATCTGATTTACTTAACGGAAATGTTAGGGTGGCTCTGCAACAGTCTCTTCCTGTAAAAGGAATCACCATGATTATGAGAAATGACATTGCTGGAGGTTTAGTAAAGTCAGTGTTTGAAGTGTTAGACACTCCTGACAGTTCCACCCGCTCTGAGTCGCTCAATGGTGAGCTTGGTGTTATGTATCCAGCATGTGTGGGTACACGCGCACAATCGCGTAGACTGGGCGATGTGATTGGGCTGAATGACACAGTGTTTGCCCCAGTTTTCAGCACGGATAATGCATCCCACGCTTTATTGTTGTGTAAGTGCACATCCCAGCAGGGTTCTGAGGGTGTATGGAATTCTGTGGTTCAGATTGTTGTCCCAATGTCTTTTAGGTCACAGGTATTGTCTTTAGCACACAACATTTCATGGTCAGGACATTTAGGCGCCACAAAAACATACAACCGTGTGTTACAACATTTCTTTTGGCCAGGCTTGAAAAAAAGATGTGGCACGTTATTGTAGGTCCTGTCATACCTGTCAGATCACTGGGAAGCCTAACCAGGTCGTTCCGCCTACTCCTCTCTACCGAATTCCAGTTATGGGTGAGCCGTTGAGAAAATTATTGTGGACTGTGTTGGTCCTTTACCTAAAACAAAGTCAGGAAAACAATATCTGTTAACGATTATGTGTGCTGCCACTCATTCCCTAGAGGCGATACCGCTGCGAACGATCACCTCAAGTAGTTGTCGGTCTTGGTTAAATTCTTCGCTACTTTTGGTCTGCCCAAAGTAATCCAGACAGACCAGGATACATGGCCAATTTGTTTAATCAGGTGCTCAACACCCTTGCCATTACCACAAGGCGTCCAGTGCTTATCCTGAGAGTCAGGGTGCCTTCGAACGCTGGCACCAAACACTGAAGTCCATGTTACGGAAGTATGGTATGGACACCAAAAATGACTGTGATGAAGGTGTTCCTTATGTTTTATTTGCGATCAGAGAAACTGTACAGTAATCAATAGGTTTCAGCCCTGCTGAGTTAATATTTGGAAACACAGTTAGGGGGCCAACGAAAGTTGTGAAAGAACATTTATTGATGGATACAAGTTCTCCTAAGAGAGTCTTAGATTAAGTCTTGTTCGTGAGCGCTTACATGCGGCCTGTGCTCTGGCTCAGGAGAAACTGACTTCCACACAGGGGCGAATGAAGCGGCGTTAACCGCAAGTCTGTCTCGTTCCCTACAGCCTGGAGACTGTGTTCTAGTGCTGTTCCTTGTGCCTGGATCATCGCTCTCTGCACGTTTTACAGGCCCATACAAGGTGGACAAAAAGCTAAGTGAGACTGATTACATTATAAGGACTCCAGATCGAAAACGTCAATGTTGTGTGTGTCACATAAACATGCTTAAACTGTATCACAACCAAAGACGACTCTCTGGACTCCCCAGTTGGGACCACAGTACCTGCCGTCTCTCTTGTGGCGGCAGCTGTCGTAGTTCCCCAGTCTGCTGGCGTACCTGTGGAAGACGAGGATGGTTTTCATAACATAACATTTGAGAAATTCTGAGATATTAATAGACCTTACAGCTCTTCTGGTACATCTGGATGACAAACAGAAAACAGACATTGTGGATATTATTAATAGATTTCCTGTTCTTTTCAGTGATGTTCCCAGTCACACTACGGTGTTGGAGCATGATGTCGATGTAGGTAATGCCGTTCCGATTAAGCAACACTTATACCGGGTGAACTCAATGAAAAAGACTGTAATGAAACAGGAGGCTGCCTACCTGCTAGAGAATGGGTTAGCCGTCCATAGTTCCAGTCCTTGGAGTTCGCCATGCTTGTTAGTTCCAAAACCTGATGGCACTCATAGATTCTGTATGGACTACAGAAAGGTAAACGCTGTTACCATTCCTGATTCCTTTCCGTTACCACGCATTGACGATTACGTGGATACTATTGGTTCAGCTGTGTTTGTGACCAAATTGGACCTATTGAAGGGTTATTGGCAAGTTCTGCTGACTCTGTGTGCTTTGGAGATATCCGCTTTTGTTACACCTGACAGTTTCCTGCAGTAAACGGTGATGCCCTTTGGTATGTGAAACGCTCTAGCTACATTCCAGCGCTTAGTCAATACCGTCTTAGCTGATGTCCCTGCTTGTTGTGCTTATTTGGATGATTTAGTCATTCATTCATCTACCTGGGTGGCCCACATGAGTACACTTAATACTGTGTTTGGCCATTTGGTTTCTGCTTCGTTGACCCTAAACCTAGCCAAATGTGAGTTTGGTCGAGCGACCGTTACCTACCTTGGGAAGCAGGTTGGAGGGGGGATTGTACAAGGAAAAAGTTACTGCTATAGCCAGTATTCCTATGCCATCCACGAGGCGCGAGATGTCGTTTTCTTGGTATGGCCGGTTACCATCGTTCCTTTTGCAGGAATTTTTCGTCTGTGTTGGCTCCACTGACCGGTCTGCTCAGCCCTTCGGTAACTTTCATGTGGACGGATCAGTGCCAACGTGCCTTTGCCACTGTTAAGGATCTTTTATGTAGTGCACCTGTTCTCAGTAGCCCTGATTTCAGCAAACCTTTCAAATTCGAGGTAGATGCCAGTGCTGTTGGTGCGGGGGCGGTGTTGTTGCAGGAGGACGAGGCGGGGATTGACCACCCTATGTTATTTCTCACACAAATTCACACCGGCTCAAACACGGTAGTCTACTATTGAGCAGGAAACAATGGCATTGTTAATGGTGCTTGAGTATTTAGAAGTTTATGGCTCTAGCATGTTGCCTGTTGTGGTGTACACTGACCACAATCCCTTGGTTTTCCTAAGCAGGATGTATAATAGCAACCAGCGCCTCATGTGTTGGGCCTTATTTGTTTTAGGGGTACAACCTCTTCATAAAACACAAGAAAGGGTCAGACAATATAGTTGCTGATGCCTTGTCTCGGGTATAAGACGGATGTTTTACTTGTTTTCAGTCAAAGTCGCTAAACCCGAGGTTTGCTGTGTGTGTGTGTGTGTGTGTGTGTGTGTGTGTGTGTGTGTGTGTGTTCCATTCCCAGGTGTGGTGAGTTGCTGCTGATGACATGGGCGGGGCCATGAAGCCAATCATCGATCCCCACCAGCCAATCCCCAGCAGCTTACCACCCTATAAAGATATTCAGTTTATTTAGGTTAGGATGTCTTTGTAGAGAATTGAGTGTGAGACTTGTATTTGTATGTGTAAACCTCCTTGTCCCAGACGTGCATGGAGTAGGGTTAGGTAGATACCCTGGGGTTTATATACCCCCGTAGGTAACCCACTGTTATTTACACCAGGTTAGACACCAGCGGCTGTCGCCCAGTGGTTTTTGTAGCAGTGAGGCAAGTTGTGTTAGGTTAGCTTGTGAATTTCACAAGCTCATTAACAAGCTACCAGTGTTGAACAGCAGAGGAAAATACAAACGATTAGATAGATGTGTGTGTATATAAAGGATGACGCTGAGCAAAGGCACCTGATCCAGAGGGCCAGAATGAGACGGAGGATGGCAAGGCTACATCATGTTGGCACTCGTCTTTCTCAGTATGATGGAATACTAGCTAAACCAATTCACTTAAGTTGAAAACCTTAATGGAAACCCCAAGCATCTCATGAAGTAAGCACCTTACTGGAATTTACTAATGGCTACTGCTTGTTTCCAATTCCACAGCCTGAATCAGAACAGTTTTTGAAGGTGCAAATCATCTTGGACCACCAATTACACAGTAAAGCATGACAATCAACCACTTCACAATGAGTGTTTTGAATTCAATTATGAACATTTATAATCAACACAATTTGGAATAATGATAATTATTAAATGAATAATACCTGGAATTTATAAACAGCCCCTGTCTAGCCCCAGCAAACAATATTACTTTGTCATGACGTAGAACATTTTCGTACCGCTTACGTAACAAACTGACATTGCAGCAACCGGAAGTGACGTTCCTATTTTGGTGGCTACAATGCCTAATTGTTATTATTTGCTGACAATTGGCAGTTTTGCAGTATTTGGTAATGCAATTATTTTGCACTAGCAAAATCCATTTGGTCTAGTTGCAGCTACTGTACCTAGCCTACCTGTTACATTCAATTCCTGGTATTCTGCAGCATCAACCATATGCCATTAACATGGTGGTTCTATTTTTAAAATTAGACTGAGATTACTCAAGTTTGATTTCTGCCTTATATTCCTACATTCCACAAGGTTCCTGGTGTTTTTTCAAGTACATGCCCATTTAATCTGCTCGTTTTTAAGCATGTACCCACAGACCGCACAATCAACCCTACTAGATATTTTGCTTATGTAGTAATTTCTCAGCTAACAATATTAAATTGTCATGGCGTACTAACAAGGTAACTTACATTAAGAACCAGTTAGATAATGATCTTATATAAATACAACCTGAAATGCAATATATTTAAAGTAAACCATTTGTAACTTGTGAAACAATATTTGGTACCAGGTATTTTAATATGCCATAGTATATGTTTGCACTTAAAACAATTATATTCATACTTACAGCAAGAATAGGTACAGCCAAATGTTCTGTCCAGTGAACATACTTTACATGACACTTCTCTCTAACTTTGTGTTTATCTATCCAAGCCCTCTTAAAGGTGCACAACACAATTTAGCAGGGCTCCAAACAGACTAGCTTTACAGTGAGCATGTGAGGTATAATGTATACATTTATTCTATCAACCCCAGATATAACTATGACAATGCTGTTAGATCATCTGTCCAGATATTTTCTCCTAACAAAGTACTTGGCATATAATATAGAAGAGCCCGATATGAAATGTAGTAAAAAGAGTATATACACATTTACAAATAGTTTAAACAATCAAGAACATGTATTTAAAAAAAATCATTTTATTGATCACCCACCTCACACTCTCCCAAGAAGGACAAAGTTAACTGAAATTAAAATCAGAATTGTGTGGGACTTAACCACCTAGTTCACTCCATAAAATTGCAGGTCTTCAATGGTGTTAGAAATCAGCCATGTCGTATAGTGGTAGTAATAATAACTCGCGTACTCGGTTGTCAAGGGAGAGAGTAATACAATTGTTTATTGCAGCATATTGATAGTCTATTAGCACATGATGTTACAGGCTCAAACTCGTCCCTACTCTCTCAGCTGGAATGTGTCGTTCAAGCTGTTAAATACCGTGAGGGGTGTGTTTACCTAACAAAGCCAAGACCCTAACCCCCACACCAAATGGTCTATGCATACATTCCTGTTGTTACCAGAGCCCAACAGGCCGAATCTTAACTGTCTGTTATTCTCAACATCTAGGCACAATCACTTCTAATGAACCATACATTCCTATTGTAGTTGTTAATGCTCAGATCCTACAATGGCAATATCCAGGCTAAACAATTACTTTTTCCACTAAAAGTTGTATCCTTCTCTAATCACTGAAATTGAAAATCCATATAATTAAAACATAAGAACATAAGCCAATTTTAATTACACTTCATTGGGTTTTTCAAGAGTGAGATAGTGAAATATCTTGATTTTCTTTATAAACTATAAACTGATCCAGCAAGAAGATTTATTATCCAGCCGTCAAAATACACTAACACACGTAAAGACGCAAGCTTTACTCTTCCTCATTGTCAGAAATAAGTCTGAGTGGTCATCAATTCTATCTTCAACTTCCTTTGTTTTTGAGACCCAAAACGGCACCTAATCATGGACAGTAAAAACAAGTTAATAAAGAGTATTAAACAGTGTCTATAATTTGATTCAGTTATTTCACAATTATATCACTTTTACATTATTATCCAATGTCGTTGAATCATGCTTAGTGTGAACTCAGTAAATATTCCTTTCACATTGTGAGAAAGTATGTCTGTTTAGATGTCTTTCAATTCTAAATGACACAACACAGAGTACTGTTGCTTTGCAAATGTATGTAACTTCCTGTACGTCCTTGGAAACAGCACAAAGGAATGTGGTTAAACATCAAATCCACACATCCTCCTTACATCCCAAAGATTGGGGGACTAGGAAGAGGGAGGTTGTGATATACATTGCCCTTAAATGATTGGATAACAGCTAGAAAGTGGAGGGAATGTGCTCTTGTATATATGGGCTGTTTAGGACAAAGACATTTGGGGAAGCACAAAGAAGACCAAGAGAGATGGAAAGAAGGCTGAACATCTAAGACAGGCATGTACTATATTTTGTGAATAAACAACAAAGAACGCTTCTCCCCCTGACTTGGGCCCTTCATTATTCAGAAAAAGAGCCAGAAGCTAACAACATCATGATCAGGTGTCCTGTACATCTGAAATTAATATCCAACCAACAGCCCCATATATCAGTGATTTACACCCATTCTAGAACTCACTTCTGGCCAATCAGGAACATGCACTCTACAATACTGTGGGATACTGTCAGGACGTGCGGAAGACTGGAGAGATGGAGCGGACTGCGGAGTTGGTAAGTTTATATATTTTAATGTGTCTGACATAGTTCTGAGTAGAAACAATAACACACAAAGACAATGGGAGCAGAGGGAACATATATACTGAGGGGAATGACTAAATGATGATCAGGTGCGCTAAACGGGACAACAGGTGCAATGAG
>JACXGJ010008839.1:0-25934 GCA_016801105.1 Esox niger
GTGTGTGTGTGTGTGTGTGTGTGTGTGTGAGCAAGTGTCTTTGAATAGCCTTAATGAGTTTCATTCATCAGACTGATGTCACCTCCACTCTCCTCTTGATTCTTTCATTCTTCCCTCATTCTCCTTGAGTATTTGATCTCACTTCCTGTTTTGTCTTGTTTACCCATTTTAACCCCACTCAGTCACTCTGTCTCTTCCAGTAGACTAATATTTGTCTTTCTACCTCATCCTTACCGGTGAACATCTGGATAAGAGATTTGCAGAAACACTAACTTCCCGCAATGTTGTGTGACATTTGATTATGAGCAGTTCCTAAAGATCCTAAACACAACTCCTAATAGTGTATTTGACCATAAATATTTATCCTTGACCTCGATCATGTCTGCTTAGTGAAGTAGTCATTATTGTCATTAGTCATCATGTTGGAAAACACAGGCCTTCATAAAGATTGCATGATATTTACAAAGAGATGTACAGGACATCAGCATGACCACCTAGATTGTCTTTTTCAACCGACAATGGGAAGTTTATATCGTCCAAAAAATCATTTAAATGGTTTTAATTGATTGTTGATTTCAGATCTACAGCAAAAAGTTTGCATGACGGAGAAGGAAACAGCGTAGGAAAACAATTGTGGGTCACATGGTCAGTCAATGGTCAGTCAATAGTTCATCTGAATTAGTTATTTACTCAGTTGAAATTGGTCGTTTGGCCCTGTTTTTTTCCTGTACTTCAACATGCGCTTGGCCGTTCAGGTGATGGCTGTTGCCATGGTCCCCAGACTGTAATCTGGTTGGCAGAGAGGTGGGGAGACAAAATGAAAACACGTTGTCAGATTCTCCTTTTAGATGAGTTCATCACAGTCACTGTGAAAGGAGCATCCACATGATGTGTGCACGTTTGTGTGTGTGTGCATGTGTGTCCACGCAAATGTGTGTATGTCATTGAGCATGTTATAGTAAAGGCCGTGTGCGCGCGTGTGTGTTAGCGAAGGCTTATGAATTGCAAGTGTGTATTCCATTGTAAGTACGGGTAATGTGTGTGTGTCAGGGGCTGAGGTTGAGTCCAATTTATCCCGGTGTGATGGAAGTCATTATAGTTCTGGAGAGTGGCTCTGTGATTGACGTCTGTTTCTAACAATGGGTCCCTGTGAGACCCAGTGGCGTATATGAGTCAGGTCTGAGCCAGCCGGATGAGTAATCAGGTTGGATTGAGACCGGAGGTTCCGTGCAGGGCGTGTTCAATCAGCAGGTATATGAGCCCGACTCAGAGGGTCACCAGGCTATGCATTTTAATGGTCCACACAGTGTGCAGAGCTTTCTATCCTTCTCCAAAGTGTGGGACCGATGTTTTGCCCTCTCCTTTTTTGCCCCCCCCCCCCATTCCCTTGTCTATCACACTCACAAGCTCATGGGAAAAGGACTAAGTTGGGACACTGGAGGAAGTTCCACTAAAGCTCTGTAGAGGGCAGTGCAGTGCAAAGTTCCTGTTTGTTACCGCGTGTGTGTGTGTGTGTGTGTGTGTGTGTGTATGTGTGTGTATTTGTAAATACAATCTACAGATAACCAAGATAAATCCTTTTAGGGGAGGAATGCCATGCATTCCTAAAATAACTGATTTAGCTTACTACTTTGCCTAGTCCCCTTGACGTCAACACACACACACACACACACACACACACATTTTAAATAATTGCTCTGAATCCACAAATCAAACATACATTGAAATAAGATTCCAACATTACAAAGCTTGCTACGTGCATCAACATTAAAGTATGGAATCAAAACCTTGTCCATACTGCCAGATGGCTCATGGCTGTGAATACAGAGCAGTACCTCGTCAGCCTCTGTGCTTTTATCTGCAATCTGAAGGCCACATACAGCGAGGCTGATCACCGGCACCTCAGGCTTTCCTTGAAAGGCATGACAAAAGGGGCTGCTATTTCAGTACCTGGTCATCAAAGACTGCATGTCGAGGAGGGATCTGCTCATATCCAGACCCAGCACCTCCATTCAGCCAGGCCCCACAACACTGTCAACATCAACTTCCACTGGCATGTTCTGGTATCTTTGCTGTCCGTGATAATCCATCTCACCTTGCATCCACATGCATTCACCCACACGCTATGTGCACACATGGAAATCAACAGACTTAGAGGCACACGCCCGTTTGTCATCTGATAATGTTTATACACCCCTCAACGATATCAAACCAAATCACCAGCTTAAAACGATTAAACTATTAACTGTTTAATGACATAGTGTGTTATGTGTGTGCGTGTGGAGATCTGTGTATGTGCATTGATTCGCATGTGTGTGTGTGTGTATAAGTAGTGTGTGTTAATGTATGAGTGTGTGTGTATGTGCCTGTGTGTGTGTGTGTGTGTGTGTGTGTGTGTCTGATGAGGGGTAATGGAAACTACAGATTCCTCCTCATCCGCTCCATGTGCTGTTTTCGAGGACAGGCCAGCTCTGTCAGCCAGAACAAACTTAAGTCCTGAATTCATTTGCATTCATGTAGGTCTGAATATCTTCTGCTGTGTTCTTCTAACAGAGACATCACTGTGAGGGGCTCAATGTTCCTGAGTGTGCAGTGTCTGGGGAAAGAGTTGAATTGAAATATGTTACTGAGAAAGGGGAGAACAAAGGGACATCAATGGGCAAGAGAATGAGGGACAAATGCAAATAGTGGCAAGCTGTCCACCACACTCTAGGTTTGAGGGATGGTTTCAGCATTGACTGTGCAGCTGGTTAGGTGTTTTGTGATTTTGTTATGTATATTACTGCCATACTTGCCATATCTACAATATTCAATGCTACTACCCATATTGCTGCTAGTTTACAGTATTCTTTTTAAACTACTGTTATGTACAATGTTATGTATATTAGTGCTTTATCCTCTTGCTATATTGTTCTGCTGTGTGTACAGATTTTTCTTCTTAATTCACTCCATAGTTATGGTGTGCTATGCTACCGTTCATAAGTTTATTGCGCTAATATGCATCTATACTCTTCAATAATTCTACCAATTACTGCTAGTTCACACTGTTATGTATATTACTGCCATACTTGCCATATCTAAGTGTTCAATAATACTAAGCAGACTGCTGCTATATCAATAATACTAGATTGTTGCTAATTTACAGTACTCTTGTTATGTATTTTGTTGCTTTATTTTATTACTATTATCTGTCAAGCTATATTTTTGCTTATATACTGTACTCATCTTTTTAACTCTGACTACATAGTTGTCGGGTGCCAGGTCATAAGAATGTCATTGTGCAGGATGACACTGTGTTGTTCAGTGTATTTGACAAACAAACCTTGAAACTTGACCCTGTCATTCTGGCCCTGAGCTATACAGTTAACCCTAATTTCTCTACGGCCATTTCTGTAAATAAATTGAGTTCTAATTTTCCTAACCTGTCAAAATAACGGTTACAAACAAAAGGAGAGAGGAGGAGCAGTTGAGGACAGAAAAGATAATGATATAGAGAAAAATAAAGAGAGCAGGTTTTGAGGATGGAAGAAGAAAGTGAGTCAGAATGCTGAGAGAGAACGTAATGAGAAAAAAAGAGGGGTCTACACTAATCTTCTCAAGTCCCCTGTGGGGTCCAGTGTCCAACTCCCCTCCCCCCTCCCCACTCACCCCCTCGGCCTGCTGGGCGCTCAGCTTTAACTCCACATCTGGAGTCTGTTTAACGTCACCAGAGCCAGAACCCACGCCATGACACCTCCCCCAAAAAATGCGCAGGATCAGAACTTTCAGAAATAAGGGATAACATTTTAGTGTCTAATGTTCCTCTATGCACTGAAGGACTGGAGGATGAAGGACTGGAGGATGAAGGACTGGAGGATTGAAGGACTGGAGGATTGAAGGACTGGAGGATGAAGGACTGGAGTATTGAAGTACTGGAGGATTGAAAGACTGGAGGATTGAAGGACTGGAGTATTGAAGGACTGGAGGATTGAAGGACTGGAGGATTGAAGGACTGGAAGACTGAAGGCCTGGAGGATTTAACTGCGTATTAGCTGTAGTGTAGCCACCACCATGCCTTAATCTCAGGTCTATATCATTAGAACAAGGCTTAAAGAAAGTGGACGGCACCCAGTGTCATCAGACATGGGGGAAAAGGGGTACTAAGTGCATAAGGCCCTAACGTGTATAGGGGCCCTCGAAAATGTTTACATTTTGAATAAAGAGGGGAGGGGCCCTTAGAGACCACCTATGTACAGGGCCCAGAATGTTTTTCTACACCCCTGATGGTCCCAAGACATTATACCTGTCCCGACATTTTGAATGGGCACCTTCATGCAGAGGGGGTGATTTATATTCAAAGGCCAACAAGTCGCTTGTTCGACAGTGCAGCTGACCATGCAAGACATTGACAAACGACTGATCTACCAATGACGAGTCGTTGTTTCAGTAGACCAGTGAATCAGTCACAATTAACACAATGTGTTTAGATGACCACCTGCCTAATACTGTGTTGGTTCCCGATTTGCCGCCAAAACAGCCCTGACCCGTTGAGGCATTGGACTCCACTAGACCTCTGAAGGTGTGCTGTGGTATCTGGCACCAAGACATTAGCAGCAGATCCATTAAGCCCTGTAAGTTGCGATGTGGGGCCTCCATGGATCGCATCCTACAGATGCTCGATTGGATTGAGATCTGAGGAATTTGGACGCCAAGTCAACACCTTGAACGTGAACACCTTGTTGTGTTCCTCAATCCACTCGTGAACCATTTTTCTGTGGCTGGGTGCATAGGTCTCTTTCAGCAGGACAATACACTCTGCCACAAAAACATTGTTCAGGAAATTCCCATGAGGAAACAACAATGCTTAGGTAGGTAGTAAATGTCAAAGTAACATCCACATGACTGGCAGGACCCAAGGTTTCCCAGCAGAACATTACCCAAAGCATTACATTGCCTCAACCAGCTTGCCTTCTTCCTTAGTGCATCCTGGTGGAATGTGTTCTCCAGGTATGCTACACACACACACCCAGCCGTTCACGCGATGTACAAGCATCGACCAGACCACCTTCATCCAATGCTCCATGGTCCAGTTCTGATGCTCACGTGCCCATTGTAGGCGCTTTCGGCAGTGGTCACAGGGGTCAGCATTGGCACCCTGACTGGTCTGCGGCTACACTGTTCCATACGCAACATTGTGTGTTCTGAGACATTTCTATCAGTACCAGCGTTCACTTTCTCAGCAAATTGAGCTACAGTGTCTCGTCTCTTGGATTGGACCAAATGGGCCAGCCTTCGCTCCCCACATGCCTCAATGAGCATTGGACGCCCTTGGCCCTGACGCGTGTTCACAGCATTTCCTTCCTTGGACCACTTTTGATGGGTACTGACCACTGCAGACTGGGAGCACCCCACAAGGGCTGTTGATCTGGAGATGCTCTGGCCCAGTCGTCTAGCCATCACAATTTGGCCCTTGTCAAAGTCGCTCAGATCCATACGCTTGCCCATTTCTCCTGCGTCTAACACATCAACTTTGAGGACCGAATGTTCACTTGCTACCTAATATATCCTATCCACGGACAGGTGCCATGATAAAGAGATTACGAGTGTTATTCACTAAAGGGCATTATGTTATGGCTGATCGGTGTACAATGCTAGAAATGCTAACTACATAACTTAGCTTATGGCGTTCCTCAATGGGGCGCAACAATGGTTTTTATATTCATCATTTTCTGCGCTGTATCCAGAACTTCAAACATAACCACTTTTCCTAGATTTTTGTCATTCTTTTTTAATAAAGAATTGAAAACACACTGTTTTCGTAGATATTTTATTGCGGACAGAACAGCATTGTAAATTCTAGGAAGATGGGGGGTCAAAAGGCAGTGGGTCAGATTCTAACACATGTCGGCTCATACATCTGCTCCAGGATCAGTGGCTTTGACCACTACAAAATTCTAGGCCACCATAGACCCCTAAACCATCCAAGGTCAACTTAAAACACTAAACAACCTTGGGCCATCATAGATCTCTAGACAAACCTAGAACACTTAACTATGTAGGAGAAAGCAGCCTTGTAACAGACCTGAAAAATTTCCAAAACCCCTGTGTTTATTCTGTCAACACTGAAACATTTGAATGGAACAGAAAGGGGTTTACTAAGATTCAACAAGGAACACATTCACGGAAGTACATTTTTATGTTACTCAGCATACCTCTGGATTGGTTTCAGACACAGGACATTCAGACACATTGATATTCTTTGTTTTTCCGTTTGTGCCGGACACACATCTGATTAGACAATCGTGGCCACTTCACCACAGGGAACCGGAGGAGGGAGATGCTCAACAACAGCTGGTTGCACAAGCATCTGTATTCTAACGGCCATTCCTGGTAGAATGAATGTATATAAATGGAAGGAGACGTACACATGCAGCACGCCTGTGTGTCAGCAGTGCTGTGGTCCAGGGGATTAGAGGTTAGCAGACACCTCTGCCAGAGTGTTTAACGTCCGGAGGCGCTGATGACTGATCTGCATGCTGGTCCGTCACTGGCCACTGAGATAAACACGCCATTAATCTTGTGTTGTCAGAGAGATGACCCCAGTGTCCACACACAGCCCACTCCCTAACGGCCCCACATGGCACAGATCCATTTTCAGGCCTACTAACCGGCTACAGGTTTGAGGGTCCGACGCTATTAGACAAAGGAAGGCCCCAGCTGGGGCGCAGAGCGGGACTGAGTAGATGAATGCCGGGTTTTGGGGTTCTAGGTGCTGATCACTGTGGACTGTAGGCATGTGTTGATGTGGGGGCATAAGCGTGTCACGTGTGTGCAGGCAGTGCCTGATATGATCTGCTTTGTGAAAATGTGTGTTTTAACCGCCTGTGTGTTGGAGGTCATGGGGGACGGAGGGAGTTCCTCGGCGCCAAGCCTTAAACAGTAAAACATCTCAGCGGCTGTCCATCATAAACCTAATGACTTCAGCAGGCTGATCCTGAGTTTGGGCTTTTTCCTCACTGTTGACACCATCACACCCATAAAACGCTACATGTTTGGAATGCCGAACATGTTTCTGTGGAAAAGGACAGAAACAGACAGATCACATATAGATCACAGAGCAGCCTTGAATGCTCACTAAATGAATACAGACAGATTACAGAAAGATCACAGGGATGCATTGAACACTAACCAGAAGAACAGCAACATTCAGATCACAAAAACACATTGAACACTCACTAAACAAACAGCAATAGACAGAACACAGACACTGTAAACACTCACTAAAGGAACACAACAGACAGATCACAGACATTGTGAACACTCACTAAATGTAAAGCAACGGACAGACCACAGAAACATAATGAATGGTCACTAAACGAACAGCAACAGACAGATCACAGACACTGTAAACACTCACTAAAGGAACAGCAACAGACAGATCACAGACACTATAAACACTGAGGTACGGCAGAGTCAGTTGGTCTGGTTGGTAGGATGCAGAGTGATTAGAGGGGGGGCCTAGTTCCAACAAGGCTTGGGCAGGTAGCTGGTAGATAGATGGGTGGTTACTACATTCAGGGTGTTTACAATGGGTCAGCACAGACCAGTACCCCTGATCTTTAACCCCTGACACCCAGGGTGAAGTTGAGGTCAGTTTAGAAACAAGGAACAGCTACCCTAAACATTCTAACAGTGATGTCCCACAGGCCTGAAACCGATCTTTGGAGAGAGAGTGACTGAGTGGGTTGGTGAGAGACAAAGTCCAAAAAGTTAGCATATTTGAAAATCTACAAAATTTAGCTGAGAGATTGAAAAGCACATACAGAGTAAAGTCAATGTTTTTTTTTAAAAGATGATGCATTAATATACAGTTAGCAAGACAAAAAAAAGTAGAATCAATAATAAAATAGATTAAAATGATTAGACACTCAAGTTATAAAATGAAGTGGTACTCCAGGAATTGTAAATATCTTAAAAAGAAAAGAAGAAAGTTAAATAGGGTTGAGTTAAAGTTAAATTTTTCTATTTGATATAAATGCCTAACCAAAACCAATAACTGTAAAATAAAAACCACCAAACAACGCTATACACATTTGTTTTACATTTTCTTTTAACATTTTTCAAAAACTTTTTTGAAGCACACTGCAACTTTCTGAACATCCTAATTAATAGTTACAACTATATCATGATTATTATGTGAAATACTAAATGTATTATGTGAAAACATTTTTTGTAAACTCATAATCTGTATTTAGTTTCAATCCTAATCTGTATTTAGATTCAAACCTAATCTGTATTTAGTTTCAAACTTAATCTGTATGTCTGCGTCATGACACCTTGATGAAACAAATGGATGCCTATTCTTCTATTATTTTAGGAAGGAAAATGGTCAAAAAAAGTAAGACTTCAATTCTAAAACATACAAACTGAATGTGTAAATATTCATTTGACTTCACCTTTTGAATTCAATATGAACTGTACATGAATGTGCACAACATTCATTCAACATCTGTCCGTTTTGATGGAAATACCTGGTACAAATGGTGTACCACCTAAAATTCATCTTTCACCATCCAGCATAGGTATGATAGAGGGTCATCGCCTTATCTCGTCCCCCAGAGAGGACAGAGGTTTGTGGTGGTTGTTGGACCTCACACCAGGACCCTGCAGTGTTGTGGATTGGCCCAGAAGGACAATGTTTTCAGAGCCACCAGTGTGATTATCATGAACCCATAGCAGGGGGCCTGGTGTCCCAGTAACACCTGGAAAATGTAATTAACACATTCATTTTGTCTCTGTTTAGATGAACAGCAGGACACAATCATGGTAGTCATTTTCTTCATCATCTTTATCTTCTGTTGGTGTGTCCACACAGAAATGTCCAAATCTTGATTGAGCGGACTCACTTGTGAAAAAGGCAGTGAGAATAGAATCAGAAGAACAAGCCCAGAGAATTATATTCATCTTGGTAGAGGCTGCCTGTCAGGTTTGAGACTGATGGAGAGGTCATTCATATTTCAGGCTGGTCCCCATCACCCAGCTCTAGGACGGCTCACCAACTCAGCAGACGCCCCAGACAGCCCTAGCCTTTAGGCCGGATCCCCAAACTCAGCTTTCAATGTCACCATGGTAACCAGACAACCACTCAGGTTGCAGGAGATGATGAGCTGTCATGCATTAAATGAATAGCAGTACTCAGGGTGTGTGTAAGCGAACTGTCGAAGGTAGTCGTTGTGACGGTTTCATGTCAAGAGGGTTATTCTTTGGCAGAGTTGCTCTGACGTTTCCTCTGTTAGTCTCTCACAGAAGACATAATACAGATTTTTAACTACCACTGACAATTCATTTATTTCACATTTTGCAAGATGGAATCTTTCGAGGATGCCATTTATATTTTGTGAGCAAATAACTGAAAAAAACTACATTCTAAATATGAATAATACATATTAACAAGGACATAATCACTTATAAGGTTACAGTACACCAAGTATTACTCAAGTCTAAAAATATTCAGGTTTACCATCAAGATATAATAGATTACAGCTATGAAAATTAAAGGGATAGTTTAGAACAGGCATGGGCAACTGGCGGGCCGCGGGCTGCATGTGGCCACCAGCCTGTCTTTTGGTGGCCCTCAGATGAATTTAGAAAACAGTATCATGTTTGACCCTAAATTTTTTGTAAAGTTTGTATTGGAACCAACAAAATCTATGTTGGAAACAATAAGAATTATTTGCATGTTTACACATATTACAGTAATTTCAGTCCTTTTAAGTGTAGCTGAGAGTGTGCTGATGTTTGAGCCATAAAACACTTGATATATATCAAAGTAGTGAAAACATCCAAAAAACCTATAGTATTCAAACGGTCCACGCGTTTTGTTACACAGCACCGAACGTGCTAAATCCCGGGAGAGATGAGCAGAGCGGGAAAACGACACATTCTTCGATATTAAAACATTTCCCGAGATATTCGTGAACTAGCATCAGACCTAGTTTACTTTTAATATATTTGTTAATTGTTATTCCAAATTATCTGCGGCCCCCTGATGACCAGTATATAATATCTGTGGCCCAGATCCAGTTTGCCTATCCCTGGCTTAGAATGTAAGCATTGCAACACATTAACCTTCTTCCCAAGTATTAGATGAACACATGGATAACATTTTATGTTTCGACATCAAGAATGAAAAATTTATAGTGGTAGTTTTACTGATTCAAAGTCTGAAGAAACAACTAGCTTGCTAGATTTTCTGAGAGACTTCAATGGAAAATCGAAAGAAACAGCCGCATACTAACCACTAAATATTCCCATAGATTTCTAGTCAATTTGCTGTTTGTTATGTTGTGTACTTTTTCAGTAGGCAACCATTGACATAACATTTCTATTCCCTACTCACTGTTAATCTGGGAAAGTAAATATATTGCTTCACAGATAAAAATCCCCAACTACCCCCTTAATAATAAGTGCTTTAGAATTTTACATATCAACACACTGCAAAATTGAGTCAGTTTTCGTCTATTTACTCCAGACCTTTTGGTCATGAAACAACACTTCCTGACAGCCTACTATAAATACCAAAATAATCTGAATCAAGTATATTGTTTAAGTTAACAAAGCAGCATTATATCAGCATTTATAATCAACATCAATTTCCATATTTCCGGTCTACTTCACTCCCTTAATCCTGTGGGGTCACAAGGGGACAAATGCTGAAAACTCCCTTTATTTTTGATGACTACTTGTTTTTCGTCGGCTTTTGAGTCTGTGGCAGAGATTCATGTAAAAAAAAAAAACTTTAGAGAAAGTAGCATGCAATTCTATTAAAGAGTGTGTTTGTTTACAGACCAGTAGGTCGGATCAGGTTAAATTAAATTTTCGCTGAAGCCAATTTAACCACAGTGGCTGTTGGTAGCAGCTGGTGGCGTCACAGGAACAGGCCTCCAGGTATCTCCTCTCATGGGTTTAAGATACCTCATTGTCGAGCTCCTGGTAACAGCTCTCTCTAGGAAACAATTTAACATTCCACTAGCAAAGCTTTGCTCAGGGTTAACTGAAGAATGGCCCCCAAACCTTCCACTATACCAATGGAACACAGCACAGGACCAAAAATCATCCAAACCTTTTCTAATCAACTGGGTATGTTGCCTAATGGCTGATTTACTGTCTGTCGTTGAAGGCTAAAGATAACTGTCAATTGGCAATAGCTTTGCTTATCTTAATAGTTCTGCTTGATTTCCTAGTCTGAATCTGTACCACACGATGACGATAGAGGGCAGTATTTCCTTGTCCTATTGCACTCTGACTGTGCAATTCTAACAGTGATAAAGACCACTCCTGCAAAGCCACTGGATCCAAACAAACTGTGAAAAGCTAAATACCTTTTTTTACAAAAGCTTTAATATATCTTTTCTTTTTTCTTTACCATATATTCTGACTGTAATATTTGTGTGTAGATGAATATTAGTTTATTACGTTACTTCCAGCGCCAGATAATGGGCATCCTTATAATATACACACAACATGCAACTTATATTTCCTGCATCACTGACATATTTGCATGTTCATTTTGGTAGAAAGCTTGCTGGATTCACAAGGCCACACAAACAGCCAGCCAAGAGTGTGTTGTTTCCCACTTATCTGATTATATGGGCTCAGCCAACATGACAGGAATAGCCACTCCCCGTCACCATACAGACGGTGTGAATGTGGAGTGTCTGGAATGTGTGCAACATGTATAAATATCAAATTATCAGAATGATTTGTATACGTAACAATTCTCTAAAGTCTTATCCTCAGTTCCAAATCTAGTGGATCTTCACCTTGGTCAGACAGGGCTTTCTCTCAATGGATGCTGAAGAAATATCAATAATGGCTTGTCAGTGATGTACGTAAATTGTAGTGAATCGAGATTCTCACTGACAGGTAGAATTGGAAGTTTGACACCAGTTTGATTTCTGACTAATATCAGGATGTGATTTTAGAAATGGATTCTGTACACATGACAAATAATCTTGAATCTTGACAACTTCCCTTCTTCTTCCTGCCTGCATTATGATCTGATCCCTGAAACACAATCCCTAACTCAACATGTCCATCATCAGGACTAGCGCTTGGTCTGTACAACATTACACTATAAGCAGCTAAATGTATTCCCTGTCCACCACTGAATCAGAAGCTGTCAGCAGTACCCCTTGAATGTGAGAATGGTTTAAGGCTTTTATCTCAATGGACAAGGACCAAACAATTTGCTTCTTAAACAAGTGAGTGTTTATGTGCCTGGAGTTTGTCCAGCCCTGCCCTGCCCTGGGCGTACGATGGCGTTCCCTAACTATCCTTACTTAAATAGTATTCTATTGAGTCTTAACCTTTCTCCTCAGCTGAGCTTAAGAACAAGTGTTCACAAAAAGCCTTTTCCAGCTGCAGGCCCTCGTAGGATTTTTTATAGTGATTCTTTGATTTGTCTGTCCCTCCCTCCCTCCCTCTCTCGATCTCTCTCTCTCCCTCTTCAGGTTGTTTGTCCTGAGTGTGTCCGTCTCTCTTAAGGAGTTATCTAAGGGTGCTGCAGTCTTTGTAAGCTGCCTCATTTGCCAGAAGTACCTCTGTCCCCTCCTGGCCCTCCACACTGACATCCATGTATAATGTGCAATGAGGGCCAACCCACTGAGTGAATCATAGGGCACAGGAACTAGAAATGCTATGAACATGACTGTACAGTAAGAAAGGAAAACGGTGTCTCGTGTGTCCAAAACATGCTGGGAAGCGCTCGACGTTCAAGCAGAAATTAGGCTTTGATGAGAAATGGCATCATCAAACAATTCGTGCAACATTGTTCTCACAGTGCATAGTCCTCACAGGTCCAACAGTTAGGACCTCCTTACCTGATTTCTCTGAATGATGATGTCACGGCACACTGAAATTCTTGCTTGGAAAAGTTTCCAACCGCTTGACTAATCCTGGCCTACTTCATTGTAGTCCAGCATCCAGTATAAGGTAGGGGTCACAGGGTAAAAGGTCAGTTCAGGGTAAGGTCAGCCAACAGGGAATGGGTTTCACCTAGCCGCGACCCTTACAGCATTACTTTGGAAGATTAGGAGGCACCTCCTTCGTGTCATTGCAACTCTCCCTCTTTCTCTGAAAAGACAAACGTGGGAGTGTCAAAGCTCGTAACTTAAAAGGGTTACTTTGGTCTGTTTATTATCACACTTTTCCCTTACACACAAACACAGCAGAACCGACACACACTTCCCACAATCTGAGTCTAGGGAAGAGAACAAGGCAAACAGAAAAATAGATGCAGCAGACGGGAAGCTCTTTCCGGACCAGACCGGACCAGACCAGACCAGATCTCTGGCCCAGACGGAACAGTAGACAGATACCTCATCAGATGGGCACACAGTTTACACAACTGCACTCGGCACAGATATTTAGTAGAAAAATACGAACATGCAAATACTACTTTAGACATAAACAGCGACACTTAAACCCACACAGATGCCCCCCATGCGCATGCTAACAGTCCAGCTATTATGCACGTGCAGCTACATGAATTCATATCGGTAAGATACAGGTAAGCAGGTGGAGCAAAGCAACCTTTGCATAATCTGTGTGAATAAAGAGTTTCTGTTCTCTGTGTGCTTCAGTGTGAGTGCATGGGTTCATGTGAGTGAGCATGTCTTTGTTGCCAAGCCGGTCTGCCTACGAGGTCTGTCTCTGTGGCTGTCTGTGTTGCGGGGGTGTATAATAGGAGGTTTAGTTCTGTCATGAGAACCCCTTGGTGTCCTGGCGCTGTGCCGGCAACCCAAAACGCTCCGTCTTTGCTGTTGGTTTAGCCGTTGATCCCTGGAAGTGGTGCGGGAGGATCAATCCTGCATTTGGAGGAACATAAATCAGGGGGATATGGTCCTTTTTATTCTGGTTGCATTTTTCCTTACCGAAGCGGTTGAGAAGGGTTCAGCCTCCTTTTGTCTGCTGCTCAACGAACGCGTCGCTGTTCTTTACCCACGCTAAAAAAAGGAGGCCCCTGTCTCAACACCCTTTATCAACAGACCACACCAGAGTTACAATCTAATCATAACTTTTAATATGGACTGCTCCTACAAGTTACAAAGCCCCGACACTTCCCCAAATAACTCTAACATGTTCTCTTTTGTATTCATCTAGTCCGTCAATGAAAGATTAAGCCACATACAGACACAAAAAAGCAATGAAGCAGTATGGGCTCCAGCTCTTTAATCAGAGACAGAGGTTTTGAGGACATTAGTAACAGTCTAAACATACTGGTGGCTTATGTGGTGAACATGAGAAATTACTATTTGTTCTTTCATGTTTTAACACAGGGGAAATGCAGCTGCAGGATTTAGCTACACTGTTATTTTTGTTGGTTCCTGTAGCTGAATGGTGTTACTCATCTTCGGTGATTATCTTTCTAGGGGCAATAAAATATGAACTAGCATTTTACTAGGTTCCTAGGGTTGTAGCGGCACTGCATGCACTTATCTAAAATGACTGGATATCTCGGTACATGGGTGTTGCCCAATAAACATAGCCTTCAGAAGCATTCGAAGGAGCGTTCACCTCACTGCCTACCGTATGTTTTGCCTGCTGAAACCATGTCAGCGGCATTTAAAGAGACCCAGAGATCCCGTTTCTCTGAATCAGTGCCACCGTGAGTTTCCGACCTCCAGGCCTACCATCTCATCCTGTCTGCAGCGCTGTCCCTCTGCGTGGTGGCGTCCAACATGTCCACACCACCCCCCCCCAAACCATCTGTAATAAAAAGGGTTATGAATGTATGTGTCTTAATTCTCTCCGACTCATGTCTGTGGGTGGCAGAATTAGGCAGGGGTGTCGAGAGGGGACGTTTAAATAGAGAACCGTGTCCAGTTTAACTGAGCTGCTCTAAGCCGATTTTTTAGGGTCACGTTGGCACCAATGGGGGATTAGTTTTGTTTGGATCAATGTCTGATTGAGATCTTTCTCTCTCGCCTTGCCTCCCTCTGTCCTTTGAGAATGCCTCCAAAGTCGTGCGATTTGTACTTAGGCGAGAAGAAAGGCTATCCCCTCCCATGAAGCACAAAGACACATTAGCTCAGTTTTGCTGTTTTTCTCTCCTGCGGCAGCAGAGCTCCCAGCCTAAAGGATCAAACGTCCAGAGACATGACGAATGACGGCTCCCCCTCCGCCCTCCCAGGCCTGTCAGGGAGTCAACTGCTTGTTCCACAGCTACTGTTCCGACGGATGGGGAGTGGATGGGAGGTACCAAACAGGTGCCTGCAGCAGGTGTGTCTCGGCAGCCGAGTAAAACAGTAAATATTTTTTGTGTGTGCCCTCATATGTCCGAGCAACAGTCCTTCAACCACACACTGATGGGAGGTTTGGCATTACTTCCCACGAGGTCGTCGGATAACTTGAAACCAACCCCCTGCTCTCTAGCGGTGCCAAGCAGGCACAAACCATGACACACTGTATCAGTAGAACTCTATGCATCAGAGGGAACAGTAGCAAGCACACATCGATTCATGGATTCCACATTATCTCACATAGCTTTGTATCGCCATCTTTAAGAACATTATCTCCTTAACTTAGGCTGGAAAACCATTCATTCAAACAATAAATCTGTAAATATTGTCATGCTCTGATTTTTTATTTCAGACCATGAACACAAGTTAGGTTGAATAAAACAAGTTCTGCAAGCTGTGTAGGTCAGACAATGCGGACTTAGCTAGCTAATTTTGCCAATAAGGTGCAGTACATTAACCTTTCCTCCATAGGTGATTTTTAGATCTTATGTAAATCTTATCTGGACAAGGTGATGTTTCTCAACATATTTCCATTAATTTATCCTACAAAAAGTGGTTTGACTTTTATGCAAAGGTATTAATAAAAGTCACCTTGTCCTAGAGATATTTACACAGGGTAACACAGAGGCGGTGTACGCCCACACGAAACGCAAATATTATTGGACATTATATTTGAGAACAGAAGCATGTTGCTGTGGCGACCACAGAGGTGTTGTACGTTCGTCCAGTCTGTATCCCTTTACAAAGCTCAATGTGTCAGTACCCATAGTGACAAACAAATAAATATAAAAAGAAACAGAGTAAAACCATAATTAACAGTGCCGTTGTCGGTTTTCTGAATGTCATAAACTGTTTTTCCTTCCCGGCCAAACACACAGTTATTACTGAATTCAAAGACTGTTAGATGTACGTGTTGTCACACTCAGCATTATGTATACCAACACATGGATGGAAGAGGAACCGTAGACAAACATGTTTACTCTGAATGTTTCCCAGCGATGCAAGCTTGTTCTAATTAATTCTAATATAAATACACATCTTAATATTTATCAGACAGGACATTGTGTAGAGTATTTACTGTTGAGAAGACATTACGGGAAAAAGTTTGGATTTCCCTTTTTAGACTGCTGTTGTTTAGCAGATATTTGGCTTGTGAATAAAAGTGGTTGGTGACACTCCCAATTATCAATTGTTTCTTAATCTGTGCAGTAACCTTGCAGAGTAATGCAATGAAAACTTTGGAGAAAAGTTTCTAAGGATCCAAAAGCCATGTTGAGTTCTTATGATTCTAGTTTCCACTTTAATGCCAGTAATTCCATTGTCACCTAGAAGTGGTTTACCCCTGGTCTACAAATATATTAGGTTAATATGTTTGGTGTGAAATCTGGACTTGCCTAGGGGTGCTTTGGAAAATACCTGCAGGTAGTTATCTGTAACCCCATTGTCAGGCTGTAAAGCACACCTCAGTACGACCAAATGCAAAAAACAAATCCCCAATAAGTATAGTAGAACTTCCTCAGAGTTAACAATATGTTTTCAGCAGCATGGCATACTGTAAGTACTGAAGGACAGCTTTGCCCTTGTACCTCACTGTCCCTGGCCTGTGGCTTGTGATATGGTGGTGTCAAAACCAGCCAACCTAAGGGTGTATCACAGGAGCCCCACAGATACATGAAGGAACAGAAGCTTTAGATTCATCATTGTATTTAGGTAACCCTCATTCGGCTAATTAAGTTAAAAACAAGAAGGGGGTAATTTGCAATCTGCTCACAGCTGCAGGGTTGGTGTGAAGCAGAGCCCTTTGTGTGTGTGTTTGTGTGTGAGAGAGAGAGAGACGGGGAGTAGTATGAAGATTGGGAAGTAAAAACTACTACAATGTAATAGGTCTAAGTATGGAACCCAGTCAACAGTACACAGATGGTTCAGTATATACAGAAATATTGCAAGACATAGGCTCGCTCAGAATATGGACTAGATCCAACATCCACATGCACTACTTTCTTTAAATTCCAACAACCCTTCCATTCCTTATAAACGTATGGCCAGTTAAACAGCCTTGTACCACGCGTTTAACTGACAGGGCAGAAATGCAGTGTTTGTTTTGACTCATCTAGGGCAGGTTTTCTGAGCGGGAGACGGGTGGATTGACAGTGCACCTGTGAGCTGTCAGTGGACTCCAGACTCTGAGAAGAGGTTCTTTTGGGGGGGGGGGGGTTCCTGGGCTCCGCTAACCACTTCATTTCTCACTTGAGTGCCTCTCTTTGGACCTTAACCCACACAACCCCCCCCCCCACCGCCAACACCACCTAACGGCCCCAGATTGAAATTCCTCCACTCAGTGAGAGATCCAGTGTTCCCCTCCCTCTCCCCCACCCCACGCTCGGCACACCAAGGGGCATTCAAAACGCATTAACAACCAATCAATGGGAAAAGCGAAAAAAGCTTAAAATTCTCCTTAGCAACATAATCTAGATTGCCTGTCGAGGAGAGAAGTGAATGTGAGAGGGGCTGGCGACGGTGTTCGGGGAGGGTGGAAGAACTCCACACAAAAGGTGGTCGCACACACACACACAGCAACAACATTTACTATTAACACAGAGGAAACTGTTCCTTTTTTCACAGGAGCACAATAAGCCCTATTAAACCCCCCCCCCCCTTAAAGAGCCATTAGCAAGAGGAGAGGAGCATAGAGGGGAACTAGACCTTATGCATACTGCTATGGGAAGGTAGAGGAACTGATCTATGGAGTAAGCACAGTTATTTGTGATTGTGTTATGCTTGCAGAGTAAATGTATCAAACAATGAAAAACAAGAACACGTCTCTAGTCTTACTCAAATGTTTACATAACAAAAGATCTCTGTCAATGTAAATGCTATTTTTGAATAATTTTTATTACATTTTAGCTTACTTATTGCATGTCTTTTTGGCTTCGATCAACAAGATAATATATTGAAATGATTACCGAAATCCACATGCAATATCCCAGCTGCAACTTACCATAGATGTAAACTATATCAACTTCATATGGGTTCCCCTAAAATGATTTTAAACACCACAATCAAACAGTGATTACATCTATAACTACTCCAGGTACATCATTAAGATTCTGAACCATATACAGTATTTATTTAACCTTCTCAGGGTTTTGGGAAATGTTCATTATCCTGCTCTAGCCTTTATCCAAACAATCTGCCTTGGTTCATGAGGCTCTTACAGCACAAAGCACCGGGCTGGTCTCTGAGGACCCAGTCCAGAAGAGATAGACAGGGGGAAGGGGGAGGATTGAGAGAAGCACCTGGGGTTGAAACAGACAAACTGTAACGACCCTAGAACTGGTTCTAACACACCAAGTTGTGCAAGTTTGGGTTGAGCAGTGGAAGAGAGATTGATGGAGAGGTATAGAGTAGATAAAAACATTTGGGGTATGAATATCGCTCACACTTGAGAAGGTGTGTGAATGTGTTGGTGTTAAAATATTTCATTGTTGGTGAGTGAATGTGTTGGTGTTATAATATGTCTTTTTTGGTTTGTTAATGTGTTGGTGTTATTACATGTCTGTGTTGGTGTTATAATATGTCATTGTTGGTGTGTGAATGATTTGTTGTTATAATACATCTGTGTTGGTGTATTAATGTGTTGGTGTGTTAATGTTTTGTTGTTATAACATGTCTGTGTTGGTATGTTAATGTTTTGTTGTTATAACATGTCTGTGTTGGTGTGTTCATGTTTTGTTGTTATAACATGTCTGTGTTGGTGTGTTCATGTTTTGTTGTTATAACATGTCTGTGTTGTTGTGTTAATGTTTTGTTGTTATAACATGTCTGTGTTGGTGTGTTAATGTTAATGTTTTGTTGTAATAACATGTATGTTTTGGTGTTTTAATGTTTATTTGTTATAACATGTCTGTGTTATCCTCTGCATGTTTCAGAGTTGTTGTGTGCACTTCCATGTGTTTGGTCTCTGATCTGACTTATTCAGTAGAAACATACTTACTAGGCAGCCGTGCATCTAACAGGGTAATTAGCATGGAGCTGGAACACTGGCCACCAGCAGCCCTGTAAATGACCTCTGACCTTTAAGACATGATCAGACCATTAAGAGGAGGAGCTGGGCTGCTTTAATTAGGAGGTCATTAAATAGACGCCACCAGCCCCACATGGGAGAGCGAAGACATCTTAGAAAACAGATCTGAGTGGTAATGCTCCAGGCCCCATGCACATATACATACGGCTTCGCATGCAAGACCTGGGTTCAATACTCCCTCTGGTTCATACTGGCTGTAAAAGCCAGTGCTGACTAAATGACACTTGAATGATGCATATAAATTCACATTAAAAGACACCATTAGAGGCTTCTTACTTATTTTTCATTGACACTTTCAAATATTCCCCAACCAGTGTAGACAAAACTCCTGACATGATCTCACAGACACAAAATTTGGCATCACTTAATAAACAGTCATTCCTACTAGCTTGTTATTAGCAAGTAATGAAGGTTAATGAGAGTTTCAGAATGAGAATGTCAAACCAAAGGGTCTCTCTTACATAGAGAAATTAACCAAAGAGCTGTAGGAAGGAGGTCAGTTGGATGAAGCTGTTGACTGCCAAAACTCAGGGTGGAGAAAAGAGTTGCAAAGAGAGTGCAGACGGGTGATAAAAAGGTTGTTGAAGAGCAAAATATAAAGGAAAAAACACAAGACAGGCAGAGAAAAAGAGAGAGAGAGGGAGGAGGGGACAAAGCAGGATACAGGGAAGAGTGGTGAAATAACAAAGTCAGTATAAAGGTGGGAAAATATCTACGAGAAAGCAAAGGAGGGAGAGAGTCCAGGGCCGTCTTTGTTCAAATCTCTGATTTCACACTTGCACAAAGAGCTTTGGGGACGTTTCATCCTTTTCACGTTTCTTCTGCGTTTATTCAGCGTTATTTGGGAGCTCAGGCAGTGTCTCTCCGGTGAGAGAGCGCTGCCTGGAGAGGAGTCAGTTCCATTCACAGCTTTATAAATCACCTCAGCATGCACGGACCGTGGCCAATCGGCCAATTACACCCCCCTGACACACCGGGGCCGATAAAGAAGGCCTGCGA
The DNA here is from genome assembly GCA_016801105.1 of Esox niger. Taxonomy (NCBI): domain Eukaryota; kingdom Metazoa; phylum Chordata; class Actinopteri; order Esociformes; family Esocidae; genus Esox; species Esox niger. The sequence goes on from JACXGJ010008839.1 coordinate 20,365, forward strand.
CAATGGGATCACAGGCCAGATAAATGACCCTTTAATGAAGGCGCCCACAAAACAGGCCCAAACCGCGCGCCCCACTTACGTATTCCATCGCGCTGTTGCCCTCACATTTCCTCCTGCTCGGCCGCTGCAGCAGGCACAGCTGGGTGGAAGGAGAGGGGGAGAAAGGGAGGCAGGCGAAAGAGCGAGAGAAGGAGAGAAAAATGACTCCGCGCTCTGACACCGCTAAGCCCCCCACCCCCGTGGCCCCTTTCAGACTTTTGGCCGAACAAAAGCATCTGTTGCCATACTGTGCCGCTCAGACCCCGGCACAGACACACACACCAGGGTCGGCCGGGGAGCCAGCGGACGGGAAAAGGCAGCACTGGGACGTATGCAGCTGCGGCTGCTCACCTTGTGGCACAGCCCATTGTTCCGCTGCTCCAGGAGCTTCTCCATCCATCTTTGTGTCCTGGGGACAAATGAGATAGAAAGTGTTCTTAGAGAAAACTGTTAGCAAGAGAGAGAGAGAGAGAGAGAGAGAGAGAGAGAAAGTGAGAGGGAGAGAGAGAGTGGTACAGAACTGCAGCTGCTGAATGAATAGAAGAGGGTCTGGTGAGGGGATGAGAGAGGTGGGATTGAGAGGAGGGCAAGGAGAAGGGGGTATTTGCAGGGTGGTCCCACCCCGTTATCCCTCCATCTCCAAGAGTCCCTCTAACCAGTACACAAATGGCCAGACCCTCTCCTCCTCTCCTCAACCAACCTGACTGACCCACTCGGGAAATAGTACAGAAAAGACCCAATGAAACATGAGGAGGCAGAGGACCAATGAAGAGAGAATGGGGTGGGGTTTATTTGTTTATGTATTTGAATACCCATTAGCTGATTCCATAGAGACAGTTAGTGTTTCTGGAGTCTGGAACCTTAATGAAAAAGAAGCTACAGGCGAATATAGCACAACATTTAACACAAAGGTTTAGAAATGGAGAAAGCAAAAAAAGACAGAATAAAACAACTTTCTGGCTACAACTACGTAATAGTTAATGGAGAAACTGTACTTGAAATCTAGACATTAAGTGGGGCATAAGATATGAAACAATATGTTTACGACTCTAAGTATCTTTTGGCAAAGCAGCTCACATTATACAATGTATGGTTTGTCATATTCTATTTTATGTTCTATCATGTTCATGGTATGTCAAACTTTACTAACAAACCTTTTTGTATGTATATGTGTTCTAGGTTAGGTGCGCCAGACCGAGACTAGCCACCCCTCTGAGTGTCTTCCTAATTTTGGACCCTACAAGGGAGTTTTTGCTAGCCACTTTGCATAATCTGTTGTTGCTTGTCTTTGGGGTTTTAGGCTGGTGTCTGTAAAAGTACTTTGTGACAACTGCTGTTGTAAAAAGGGCTATATAAAATATATTTGATTGATTGATTGGTTGATTATGGGAGAAGACAACGCACACCAAGGTTCTAGATAGGACCACTTTGGCTCAAAGTAATACCTTTTTTAAGTGTGCAGGACAGAGAAGAAGGAGAGGAGAGATTTCACCAACATACACAAACTAAGTTCCAGAATAATAAGTTTAGCATAGTATTGTCAGAATAAATTAGATGTTATTCATTAATGAGTTCTCTTAACTATTTTCTGTGCCGAAGGTTTTAATAGAACTGCAAGCCTGCTTGTCCCCAGACTCACTCATTGAGCACTCATTGAATTGCAAGCCACAGACGTACAAACAATATTATAATAATTGACTGAACATTTTCAAAGGAAAAGATTAGAGAAAATAAAAGATTGTAGAGGAGCAGAGGAACAAAGTGATTTTGAAATCTCGGATGGTTTCGGTTGTAGTGAGAGCTATGGAAATGAGGTTGCCATCCCAATTAATTATACATTTGGTTGAAAATAGTTCTCCACATCACTTCCATACTCTCCTAACCCAGCAATGACTGCTGTAAACATTCTGAAGGAAACACAGATAAACAGCTACATTCACCCCCAAAAAATTCACAGGCTGCATTCAAACTCAAGCCCAGATAGCTACTGCAATACATACAATGTCCAATGTCTGTATTGGGACTGAAAATACGTTTCTTTGTTCAAAAAGGTTGTATTTATAATTCAGCTTGAGGTAAAAGTACAATAGAGTTGTTTAAGAAGTCAGCATGGGAATACTTACAAACCTCTGCGCTATAAGAGCTGCATCCGAAGAAGACAGATGGAGCTCTGACAGCCACTTATTATTTAACTTAAGTTCTGAGTTATAGCCATGCCTGTTGTATAGACTCTATGAAATACAAGTTTCAGCCTTCTGTTTATGTTAGCTTCAATGCTCTTTCAGTAATTTAAGAATGTTGGTGAACTTGACACATTCCACTGTTCTTTGTTTGAATGCTTAGGAGACAGTATAAAAGAGAACATGAAGAATCGTTGTTGTTTCTGTTTCCACCTGTCCTGTCCATATTGACTTGTTTTATGTCCCAAAAGTGGTGGGATAAATTAAAACAATGTACGAATTAAGTAGTCGTGTTATGTTTCGCTATTTTATTTCACATCCTTTTGCCTTCAATGCTTCATATAGTATGTTACCCACTGACTCCACGGGATCCTGGGTATCTGCATGATGGTCTGGCAGGCCTATACTGGAGTCATCTCCAGTTGTTTGATTTCAGGTATTTTTCTATGGAGATCAGTATCTATCAAAATGTTGTTAACTAACAAATACATAAAAACTGTCAAATAAAAATAGCTGTCAAGAAAATATGCAAATAGTTTGACAGAAATATTTCAAAATCCAAAAACAAATAATGAATCATTAACAAAAACTAAAGATGATAAATGTAAGTGATAAATGTAATCCAAATAAAAGACATATGTTTATTTATGTTTGAACATGTTTTCGTGAACGTAACATCATTTGTTACCTTCATATTACAGATTTGTAATTGGCATTACATATTTTTGAGTTGCTCCACATATGTCGTTGTGAATGTTACATAATGCTGTTGCATTCACAAAAATATGTCCACACATAAAAACCAGTAAAAAAAAAATTATACATTTATTTGCTAATCATCCTTTGTTTTTGTTAATAATTCATAATTCGTTTTTGGATTTTGGGATATTTGTGTGAAACTATTTGCATATATTTCTTTGCAGTGATTTTAATTTGACAGTTGCTTTATGTATAATGTGACTCACAGTACATATTTGTGACTCCATACTTTACACTTTGCCTTAAGTCTCATCTTCAGCAAATGAAAGAAATGTTCAATTGGAATTAAATCAGAAGATTTACTTAGCCAATCAAAAACTTGCCACTTTTTAGCCCTGATCTCCCTTGATGCCGTGACAGGGTCCATTGTCTTGATGTGTGATGAAGTGTCATTGAATGAGGCATTGGGAGGCATAAACCTCAGAATTAACTTGGCTGCTGTCAGCAGTTATATCATCAATTAAGACAAGTGTGCCAGTTCCAGTGGCAGCCATACAGGCCCAAGCAATAACAGGTCTTATGCAGACATTTGTTTCACCACTATCCACTAGCCATCACTATGGTGTTAACTTTTGTCAAATCTTTCAACGAAACCTTTTCCCAGAACCTTTTCCAGAACTCTGCAGGTTGTTTACTGTAACATGGCCCTCCTGTTAACTAGTGATCTGTCAGTTGTTGTTTTCTTCTTCATCATGGTGAGCATTGTTTGGCCATCCCTATAGAGTTCTTTCGTGATCAGGATCTTTTACATAGTTAAGTTTACCCGTGCATTCCTTCGTTCCAATTATGTTCTAAACTATGGATTTTTAGTAAGCCCCTAAAGTTTACTACTTATTGTATTTCATTATATTCGAGAATTTTCCACCTCACAATGGCTGCCTTGACTTTCATGTAAATGGTTTGAATCCAAACACTCATAACAATTTATATCAAATTCAAATGTTGGTAGTGAAGAACTAAAATAAGATTACATTCATCAATATCCAAATACTTATAAGGGGAATGGTATGCACGCCCAAATATCCTTCTGAAAAGCAACAGAGTCCATTACAAAAACTTAAAGGTAATTTATTTGAATATATATAATTCTTTGCTCACATACTCTTACTGACTCATAAGAAGTTCCTAAATCCTTTCCTTTCTAAATGTAAGAGTTAAAGCCCTTTCAGAGCAGCCCAACCACTGGGGTTTGTGTGTTTTTCAGATTAGTATGTAGATAAGGTCCAAGCCAAAGATCCTTACATCCTTGTAGATGTATCCGTTCAAGATTTAAAACAGGTTTAGATACATGTATAATATTCGAAACACATTAATTTTCCTGTGTATTGTTGGGCTTGAGCGAGTGGACTTATAAAAACCTGTTTAACATTCAGGTTGGGTCATTCCTTCCCTCATCTCTCCCCAAATAATCTTTGTTTGGCCCAATCCTCCAAAAGCCCTGGAGTGTCATGAAGGGAGGAGGGATCGATTTGATTCTAATCGGACCATGAAAAGAACATGATCTAACTGCTTTCAGGCTGAGGTAAATTTAGGCCCACCCCACCCCCTTCGTCTTATTTCAAACACAATGAAGCTAGCCAATTTAAAAAGCTTTGAATGTCTCGTCAATGACTTTCTGAATACAGGGGAGAAGGATTTTGGAGAGGGAGCGAGAGACAGAACGAGTGAGGGGAAAAATGAGGCGAAAACAGGGGGAAAAGGGCCAGGGAGCAGACATAAAAAATTCCAAGAGTTGTTTAAGCGTGGGTGGGTTCATTTGCATGACAGCAACGTCTGAATGGGCCTGACCTCTCGGACTGCCCCAGCGCTAGGCCGAGCTGCAGCCTGACGCGCAGGCTTCCACCCAGCTCATTGACTCTGAATGGATACTCTGTTAAAGGGAGGGACCTCTCAGCTCGCAGCCGGACTGACTGACTGGACAGGCATCTGCAGGTCTCACTAGGAATACCTTTCTAGTACGCACACCCTCACCTGCCCAGGAATATACAGGTTCACCTAAAACACATCACTGTCCCACTCCAACTTACAGCCTCAGTCTCACACAAGCACGTATCTACACACACACACACATACTCAGACACTAGACACACACGTACACTCAGACACTAGACACACACACACGCAGACACTAGACACACACACACGCAGACACTAGACACACACACATGCAAACACTAGACACATACTCACACACACAGACACTAGCCACACACACACACACGCACACACTAGACACACACACAGACACTAGCCACACACACACACACACAGACGCACACACACTAGACACAAACACACACAGACACTAGACACATACAAAGACCAAAATAAAACAAACATAAATATCCCAAACCAATACACATCCTTCTCATTTCTTCACTCTTACACACACCCACACACACCCACACACAGACGCACACACACACTGACAGGTGCAGAAAAGCTCTTGCCCGTGCAGACACATTATCATGCTTCACTTGACAGCTCTATGATTCACAGCAACAGGCAGGTGAGAGGACATGTAGCTGGTGTGGGGGTGTAGGCACTGCAGTCTGCATACAAATGTCCCATCCCCCCCCCCCCCCCCCCCCC
>JACXGJ010008840.1:6939-26028 GCA_016801105.1 Esox niger
ATACATCCGTGAGGTTTGACTCCTGAGGGAAACTGAATGTACAGCATACATCCGTGAGGTTTGACTCCTGAGGGAAACTGAATGTACAGCATACATCCGTGAGGTTTGACTCCTGAGGGAAACTGAATGTACAGCATACATCCGTGAGGTTTGACTCCTGAGGGAAACTGAATGTACAGCATACGTCCGTGAGGTTTAACTCCTGAGGGAAACTGAATGTACAGCATACATCCGTGAGGTTTGACTCCTGAGGGAAGCTGAATGTACAGCATACATCCGTGAGGTTTGACTCCAAATATTGTGTTTGTTATTTTAAATATCTACACCACAACATACAGGTGAATATGAAGTCGTTTTATAAAGGAAGATTCAAGACGATTAGCTTCAATGTCCATGTTTGCATGAAGCCTTTTTCTAAAACGACGTCATGCATTGCCTGTTTTAGTCCCTTCAGTCATACTTTGCAAGACTATAGATTATTTAATCTAAACTTGAGACACTTTAATTCAGTCGGATTTGCTTCATTAACTTCCATATATTTTGTATTTAGTATCTTTTCAAAAATAATTGACACTGTTTTGGCCTGCTCGGGTTTAACATTCCTAAGAAAATGTCTGTGATTGGTGCTTTGATGATGAATAGATTCCTCTGCCTTTGTCTTAAATTTGCTGTAATACTTGATCAGTATCTTGTGATGTGACTTTGGCCCTCATTATTTAACTGTGATTGCTTAGCGGACGATCAGTGGCTTAGTTGGTAGAATACTCTTATACACTCATGTACACTTGTAATGGCCAGAGATACTCGCAATGACCATTTTATACAGATTGTGGGGGCCACTGGTTCAATTGCACAGGAAGTGTTTGAATCTGTCTCACTGCTCATTCAGCAATAACTCTTTCCCTACACAAATACAGAATTAACAAAGATATTTTGTTAAAAACCTGTTAATTTACCCAAATAATGTTGTTGATACCTATCATGTAGTTCAGGCCAAAGCGTCAATCGGAGAAATGTCAAATGCCCCCCCTCCAGCTTGTACGATCAAACACACCATTATTGCAAATCTTTGCTACTTCCTCATTGATTATGATGTAATACTGCCCTGTCAGTGGTTTAATCACATGGGTAATTTTGTGACCCGTATACTTTACACACACCTCATTCTGTTCTTGGGGTACACCTACACCTTTCAAAATCTGAAAATACATTTATTTTAAATATAATTCATTACAATATTTCTGTTAAATATACCAAATTAACGTACTTTTGCAAGCAGTTATGCATGTTTATTATATTTATTATTATTATATATACATTTGATAGAAAATGGCTGTTTTGACTAATAGCTTCCTCTGATTTCTTAAGGAGTTTTGCTCAAATCCCACGTTCATTGATAATGGCGCCACCAGGACTGACATCTGCCAGGGAGAGCTCGGTAAGAACTAAGTATTTCACAAAGCGATGCTACAAAATACAATAATCCCAAAATCATCTTCATTGTAATCCCCAGCTTTGTTGTCGCACTGCAGTAGAGCATGAAGAATAGAGGAAAAAGGCTTATTTACAGATATGTGGTGTAAGAGCATAATGATCAGTAACCTGCTCACCTGCTCACCTGGTTCCACCAGAATACAAACACTCAACCAACATCCTGCTTGTGTCACGGTCCCAAACATGGGACAATGGAGACAGCACGGCAATGTTGACAAAACTGGGAAGGAACCCCAGTCAGTTAAAACAATTACACTGGCCATCACAAAACAAATATACACTACAGTGTATAGTAAACCTCTAAACAGACACTACGCCCCTAATTCTGGAGCTGCAATACAGTCATTTGACCGTCTGTATAATATAATTTACCTCAGGTTATTTGTACTCTGGGAAGGTTCTCACAGCTGGATGTCTGTTGTCTTGCTGAGCCAGATGTCTGAGGCATATAAAACAAATCAGCAAAATAATATAGTGAATTTTACGTACGACGTGTTTGTCATGATGGGTGTTTATAGATGTATGATGTATGTGTGTTTGTCATGATGGGTGTTTATAGATGTATGATGTATGTATGTTTGTCATGATGGGTGTTTATAGATGTATGATGTTTGTATGTTTGTCAGGATGGATGTTTATAGATGTATGATGTTTGTATGTTTGTCAGGATGGGTGTTTATAGATGTATGATGTTTGTATGTTTGTCAGGATGGGTGTTTATAGATGTATGATGTTTGTATGTTTGTCAGGATGGATGTTTATAGATGTATGATGTTTGTATGTTTGTCAGGATGGGTGTTTATAGATGTATGATGTATGTATGTTTGTCATGATGGGTGTTTATAGATGTATGATGTTTGTATGTTTGTCATGATGGGTGTTTATAGATGTATGATGTTTGTATGTTTGTCAGGATGGATGTTTATAGATGTATGATGTTTGTATGTTTGTCAGGATGGGTGTTTATAGATGTATGATGTTTGTATGTTTGTCAGGATGGGTGTTTATAGATGTATGATGTTTGTATGTTTGTCAGGATGGGTGTTTATAGATGTATGATGTTTGTATGTTTGTCAGGATGGGTGTTTATAGATGTATGATATTTGTGTGTTTGTGTTCCAGGTGACTGTTGGCTATTGGCTGCTATCGCCTCTCTGACCCTGGACCAGGATGTTCTAGCTAGGGTAGTTCCACCTGATCAGAGCTTCACTGACAGCTACGCCGGCATCTTCCACTTCCAGGTCAGGGGTCAAGGTTTAGGGAAGAGGAGATTCATGTAGTTTATCCAAAATTACTTCCTGATCGTTTAGGGTTTTCTTGTATCCAAGGTGGCTTAAAATCTGCTGTGGTTCTTCAGTTCTGGCAGTTTGGGGAGTGGGTGGACGTGGTCATTGATGACCGCCTGCCCACCAGAGATGGAGAGCTGCTGTTTGTCCACTCAGCCGAGGGCAACGAGTTCTGGAGCGCCCTGCTGGAGAAGGCCTACGCCAAGTAAGACTCACCATAATCCATTCACTTCATCCAAGGGACTACAACATAAATATACACAGTACATTCAGTTTTGGCAAGGGTACATTGTACTTTTCTGTCTGACCTGTCTGTCTTTCCACCTTTGTCTGTCTGTCTGTCTCTCTCTCTCTCTGTCTGTCTGTCTCTCAGGGTGAATGGTTGCTATGAGGCTCTGTCTGGAGGCTCCACCATTGAGGGCTTTGAGGACTTCACAGGAGGGATAGCCGAGACGTACGAGCTGAACAAAGCTCCTCCCTCTCTCTTCCAGATCATGGTCAAGGCCTTGGAACGCGGCTCTCTGCTGGGCTGCTCCATCGACGTAGGCGGCATTTTGATATTTGATTTGTTGTTTGCTTGGTTGATGGAGACACTGATGTCACCCTGTGTGTCTTCCCTCAGGTCACCAGCGCGTATGAGACTGAGAACGTGACGTCTCTTAAACTGGTGAAGGGACACGCATATTCAGTCACTGGTGCTGAACAGGTACCTACTCATAATGATGTAGTCTGGGCTTTTACCCAGGGTTCAGAACCTCACCCCGCCCTCACAGTGGGTTCAAACCCTCCCCCCGCCCTCACAGTGGGTTCAAATCCTCACCCCGCCCTCACAGTTGGTTTAAAACCTCACCCCGCCCTCCACAGTGGGTTTAAACCCTCACCCCGCCCTCACAGTGGGTTCAAACCCTCACCCCGCCCTCACAGTGGGTTCAAACCCTCACCCCGCCCTCACAGTGGGTTTAAAACCTCACCCCGCCCTCACAGTGGGTTCAAACCCTCCCCCCGCCCTCACAGTGGGTTTAAACCCTCCCCCAGCACTCCGTGGGATGTCCCTCATTCTCCGCCTCTAGCCACACAGGGATGTGCAGACTAATCCTAAATGGACTCTGTTTCCTGTCCTCCATCTAGGTCCACGTCCGGGGAAGCCCGGTCCAGCTGGTTCGCATCAGAAACCCCTGGGGAAACGTGGAATGGATCGGGCCTTGGAGTGACAAGTGAGTCATTACTTAACTAACTGTGATGTACCAACACAAAGATATTCAGCCCACTCCTCAAGGACTCCCAGAAGATCAGGTACCCGGAAACAAGTGTTGAATACCACAAAGATATTCAGCCCACTCCTCAAATATCCCCAGAAGATCAGGTTCCCGGGAAGTGAGAGACGAATACCTCTGCGCTAGAACACATGATTCCATTTGTCACCTTACAGCCATGTTCCAAATGGATGAATCAGATACTGCAACAACACTGATTACTGTTATCCTTTTGCCAGCTCCACAGAATGGAAGTATGTCAGTCCAGAAGAAAAACTTCGACTGGATAATATTGCTGAGGATGGGGAGTTCTGGTGAGTGTGCTCGTATGCGTTGAAAACCTGGGGACGCTTTAATTAAGGATGATTTTTCGATTAAGTTATGGCATGTTTATAAAGCTTAATGACTGGTTTAGGAAGGTGTTTATAGTGCCTTATGAATTGGTTGTTTACCAGATATGTCTATATTTTGGGGAATAAGTCTCTGACAACTATTCTCTTTCTATAGCGCAATTGTATGGGCAAGATGGATTATAACAAAAATCTGGGAATCGCTAACATGGTTTTAAGGGACAAAAACAAGTAAATTAGTTGAGAGGTATAATTTATGAGATTCTGATGTAAAATGAGTTGGAGTGTTTTATGCATTTTGGTAAACAGCTTCCACAGAGTATCTGGTTATGCTACTACAGACATATTAACACTAGATCAAACCACAAAGCAGAGAATGTATTGCCTCCTCTGTCTGTCTTCAGGGTGTCCCAGACATACATCATGAGCACGGTCTCAGCTTGTCATATGGATGGATTTAGCTGCGTTTTTTAAGCGAGACCAGGTTCTGCACGGCAAATGGCACGGTTCATATAGACAACGCTCTGTCTCTCTTCAGGATGGCCTATTCTGACTTCCTGCGTCAGTACACCAAGCTGGAGATCTGCAACTTGACTCCCGACACTCTGACCAGTGAAGGGGTGGGTCGCTGGAAGCACTACCAGTACGAGGGGGTGTGGAGGGTGGGCTCTACTGCCGGAGGCTGCCTGAACCATCCAGGTAAGTCTTAAAGCATTCTGGGGTTTAAATTATTTAACAGGGACGTTTGCCTCTTTACTAGAAGTCGATAGCTACCTGTGAATGTCAAGGTTTACGCTACATTGCAGTGCAAAGTGTTGCAGTGCCAGGCAGACAAACAAAAACAAGCTTTTGCCTTCATAAGGTTGAAGTGAATTCACAGTTTTAACAACTACGACTAGTCGTTGGAGAGAGGAGAGGTATGTGCCTGTCTGGGGAATAGAGAAAGCAGGAAGGGGGAGTGTCCACCTCTAATCGAGGTATAACAACAGGCTCAGCCGATACCCCACCTGTTTCTTTACAGACAGAAGAACATGTCAATAGTGGTGTTTAGAGTAAACAGCGCTTTTACATTGTTTGATTCAATGACATTCAGAGATGTGTTGGCAGTATACATTTGCCTATATTTTAAATAATAATAGTATGTGTTTTGAATTTTTTTATAATAACATACAATTATTATAGTACCTATAGAAATTTGACAACCCCTTTTTTTCAAATGTTTTCTTGACTGTACCCCAGTTTCATGATCTATTCATCTACTCACGATAGTTTTTAGATGACTTTCTACCATTGTGTTGTACAATTTAATATAAAAGATACTAAACTGATTTTATAGTTGGTGAAGGCACCTTTGACAATGATTACAAACTGACTTTTAGGTTTGGTCGCAGCTTAAACCGCCTAAATTTGACAGTTTTTTAAAAGAAGCTTCAAGCTCTGACAAGTTGCTTGAAACCCATAGACAGTGATTTAGAAGAAAACCACAGATTCTCTATTGGATTTAGGTGGAGGTTTTGTCTGAGCCACAGAGTATTAGAGTTTCTTTATTCCATTGACTCTGTACTGTAGATGTGTCCGTGTGCTTTGGGTCAGGATCATTCAGAAAGGTAATTGCCTGTAACAGTTTTATTTTTCTTGCATATGGCAGGTTTTCCTGAAGAGGTTTTATGTACATTGCTCCATTCATTGTCCCTTCTATCCTATCAAATGTCCCTTTCCCAAAACATCCCCATAACATGACGCTTCCACCAACAGCATCATGTTATGATGTGCTGTGTTTGGTTTATAATATAACAAATATTTCTCTGCAGCTTATGGTCACTTGTGTGTGCATTTTAAGCATGTGCAGCCTTGCGGGAATCAAACCCACTTCCTCAGAGTGACACGCCCAGTCCTCTCTACCAACTGAGCTTTAACCGAGCTTAGAATTGTCTAGACACCATTTTTGCTGTCGTTAAAACTTACCACAACCAGCCATAGACTTCCTCATTTTCGTTTTCGAATGAGGGCAAAAACTAACCAAAAGCTCCAAATACTCTTAGTATAGTAATGCAGGTCTTTCATTGTTGTACTTAAATACTTAAATAAATTGTTCAAATACAAATTTGATCGTCAAAATGTGTTTGCCTGTCTGTGTTTCACGTTATTGTGACTCTGAAGACACATATTTGTTCATGCTCTGCCGGCTACACAGAGGATGGCACGAAAACTGATTAAGTTGTACAAAATAAAACAAAAAACGACACCCCAAATATTATTCCCAGTTGTGCCGTGACAGCATGGCTCCATCAATCTCTAAATAAACCACTTGGGGGGCCTTGATCCACCTCTGTCTGCACACCTTCCTTCCAGCCACGTTCTGCTCCAACCCCCAGTTCCTGTTGAGCCTGGAGGAGGTGGACGACGACCCTGTGGATGGGAAACACGGCTGCACATTCCTGGTCGGCCTGATGCAGAAAGACGGACGGCGCAGCCGCAAGTTGGGACAAGAAAACCTAAACACCATTGGCTTTGTCATCTACAAGGCATGTTGCACCAATGATACTGGGCCCGTCACTTCTACGGGAGTGCAGATCACCCAATCAACTACAGATGCAGTATCATCATTGATGCTTCTGTTAAAGTACAGGGTATTCAGTCCATAGCCAGATTTGAATAACACTATTCTAGTGTATTCGAGGTTTGAAAAGGCTTTTAGAAGCGATATCTCAGATTTGATTTTCCTTAGCAAAAAATGTATCAACCCCTACATTTTTTGGTCTATTATTATAATTCATATAACTGTTCACTGTTTTAGTCTTTCATTTTACTGCTGTTAGATACTGGCTCATGTTATTATCTTACACATGTTCTGGGCAGTTTACAGAATATAACTTTTATTTTATGGTCCAAGTTCTGTAATTTGAAATATTTGTCTCTGTTTTTCTCTCATAGGTTCCTGATCAGGTATTCATCAATCAATTTGTTTTGGAATCGGGCCTTTAGAGAGCCTGGCAGTGTGACCATCACATTATCATATCATAGCCATATCATAGTCATATCATAGCCATATCATAGCCATAATATATCCATATCATAGCCATATCATATCCATATCACATCCATATCATATCCATATCACATCCATATCATAGCCATATCATATCCATATCATATCCATATCATATCCATATCATGTATATATATCACATCCATATCACACCCATATCATATCCACATTATAGCCATATCATATCCATATCATGTATATATATCACATCCATATCACACCCATATCATATCCACATTATAGCCATATCATATCCATATCATATATATATATCACATCCATATCACATCCATATCATATCCATATCATAGCCATATCATAGCAATATCATAGCCATATCATATCCATATCATATATATATCACATCCATATCATATCCATATCATAGCCATATCATAGCAATATCATAGCCATATCATATCCATATCATATATATATCACATCCATATCATAGCTATATCATAGCCATATCATATCCATATAATATATATATATATATATATATATATATCACATCCATATCACATCCATATCACATCCATATCATAGCCATATCATATTGCATATGGGTGGAGTGGTACACAGAGGATTGGTACATTGGTACAGATCTCGCCCTCTTTCTTCTTTTGGTCAGTATAAGGGCCAGGCTAACGTTCACCTTGGACCAGACGTGCTGCTGAATCAGAAAAAAGTGGCCATGTGCAAGACCTTCACTGACAGCAGAGAGGTAACTCTCATTTTACTATGTTCTACAGTTTTATGTATACATTAAACAACAGAATGCTTTGCCTTGAGAGAAACACTTCATCGATAAATATAACTGACGGTGCGACGAGGTTGTCCTGAAAATCTTCTTTTACAATTGAGCTTTCAAATTTGAATTTAAAAAAAATGTTTTTCTAAGGTATGTGATCGTTTCTGCCTCCCGCCGGGAGATTACGTCATCATCCCCTCCACCTTCCTGCCGCACAAGAATGGCAACTTTATCCTCAGGGTTTTCTCTGAGAAACATGCTGCCACCAGGTACCTTCAAAACACAATGACACGTGCAGAAAGACCTCCTGGACACTTATTCCCTCAGAAACGTCTGAAAGAGTAATGTCATGTCATGTCATGTAGTGTCTAGGGAAAGTGGCTAGTGAAGGAGTTAGGAGTTGTTTCTTGTAGTGTCTAGGGAAAGTGGCTAGTGAAGGAGTTAAGGGTTGTTTCTTGTAGTGTCTAGGGAAAGTGGCTAGTGAAGGAGTTAAGGGTTGTTTCTTGTAGTGTCTAGGGAAAGTGGCTAGTGAAGGAGTTAGGAGTTGTGTCTTCTAGTGTCCTAGGGAAAATGTCTACTGAAGTAGTTAGATTTTGTTTCTGTGTTCATTACTAATTGTAAAAAGAAAAGGACTAGGGTCCTAGTATCTGGATATAATGACACTTCATTAAGAGTAGAGAGCACTGTTTGTCTTCAAGCTTTTAGCACCATCTAGCAGATAAAGACTATAACTAAATATGTATTTGTTTTCCAGTGAAATGGGAAAAGTGTCCGCTGGTAAGATAAAGGAGGTAAGCTGTTCGTCTGATAGATTCCTTTCTTCATTCTATTTTCATCTCCACTTTCAGCACTAAATCGATTATTATTAATCTATTCAAAATAAGGTTGTTGATCAGTGCCTATTCCCCAGGCTAAAGTTAAAGAGAAAGACGTGGATCCTCAGTTCAAGGACATGTTTAAGCAGATTGCTGGAAATGTATGTTTTTTCAGTTTTTTACACACAATATTAACTAAATTTAAATGTTTTGTGTTTAAAAACTCAATACCATCACTGTACTCTACAGGACTCAGAGGTGACAGTGTTTCAGCTTGTTGAAATTCTAAACGTTTTCACAAAAAGTAAGACATAAACTAATAAATACTTCATTTGTGAGATATATACATTGCATCTATAGAAACACTTTGGATTATTCATATTCATTTTTATGCAAGTTTTTCAATTAATTCTACTGTCCAAATGTTTTCCAGGAGCTGATATCAAGACTGAAGGATTTAGTCTTGAAACTGGACGTCACATTGTCAGCCTTATGGATGTATCTTTTACAGTGAAAGAAACAACATTTAAATTTACATCTTTAAATGACACACTGAATGTCTCTACTGCTGAGTCATTTACTAGCCTGGTCCCAGATCTGTGATGTCTTGCAGTTAAAGTTGGCTTATGACCATGGAAGATGCAAGACAGTACATCTGGGTCTGAGACCAGGCATGACATTTTCCACATGAGGGAGTAGAAGAGTTCATACAATGTCTAAGATATTTATACCCACCAATCCACACCAGAGTCATGACGCATAGTGAACCCCATATTGGGGAATTGTGTAGACATAGTGAACCCCATATTGGGGAATTGTGTAGACATAGTGAACCCCACATTGGGGAATTGTGTAGACATAGTGAACCCCATATTGGGGAATTGTGTAGACATAGTGAACCCCACATTGGGGAATTGTGTAGACATAGTGAACCCCACATTGGGGAATTGTGTAGACATAGTGAACCCCACATTGGGGAATTGTGTAGACATTCCTGCACCCTGAATTTACACCCCTTGACAGCCGTCTGCAGAAAGATGGAAGTGGCAAGTTGGGTCTGGTCGAATTCCACATGCTTTGGGAGAAAATATTGCGTTACCTGGTATGTGATGTTTGTCCAGTTCCTACTGAACTGGCCTCCAGACTGGTTCAGTATCTTCAACAGCAGCGTTTGCGGGGTCGATTACAGGCCCAAAATGTCCAGAAACAAAGAACTTCCTTCTTAAACTCGTCAGTCTATTCTTGTTCTGAGACATGAATACTCGTCCATGCCAGCAATTGCCAAGAAACTGAAGATATCGTACAACAATCTGTTCTACTCCCTCCACAGAACAGGACAAACTGGTTCTAATCAGAATAGAAAGAGTGGGAGGCCCCAGTGCACAACTGAGCCAGAGGATAAATACATGTGAGTGTTTTGCTTGAGAAACAAACGCCTCACAGGTCCTCAACTGGCAGCTTCATTAAACACTACCTGCAAAAAAACATTCAGCATCAAGAGTGAAGAGGCGACTTCGGGATGTTAACATTTTTGGCAGAGTTGCAAAGAAAAAGTCATACCTCAGACTGTCCAGTAAAAGGGAGGACCCTTTACATGAATAGATCTTCTCAGTGTAATCATGATGTAATCGCTTTGGGTGAATCCTAACATCAATTCCCACACATGAAAACAGATGCTGAATCTTAATTTGAGTCAGGTTCACGCAGCAACAGAAATGCTGCATCAACAGTGAATATACATTTTGATGCGGATTATAGAGTACATAGTTTACATTTTTTGTAGTTAAAACAAGTCAGACTTTTTTTCTAGATGTTTTGGGCATTCAAAGAATGTATTACTTTGTGAGAAAGCAGTTTTAGCGGGAATACATTGACTTTTTGTTGACTCAAACTGCAGTCCATGCAGATTGAGTCAACAGTCTATTCTCAGGACAGGAACAGACTGATGAGTTTCAGAAGAAACTTCTTTGTTTGCTGGAAATATATTTTTTGTGGGAATTTCAGACAATTTTTTACTATTTAATTCAAACTGACCAAGAAAATGTGTGCAGCAACAGGCTGATCAAATTAAGATAGAGATGAAAGTTTCACGTGAGGTTCTTACCTGTAATTTGATTTCATGCTGTGGTTGGATCTTCAGGACATCTTCAAGAGTTACGACTTGGACAAATCTGGAACAATGAGTTCCCATGAGATGAGAGCTGCTCTTACCAAAGCAGGTAACATATTTACACACACGCGCACGCGCACGATTGTTGGTTTCTCAAAGGGAAGACTGTCAATGTTTTACCATTAAAAAAAACTAACCCTCAACCTTAAACATAACACTAAGCCTAAACCTCAACGTTAAACATAACACTAAGCCTAACCCTCAACGTTAAACATAACACTAAGCCTAAACCTCAACGTTAAACATGACACTAAGCCTAACCCTCAACGTTAAACATAACACTAAGCCTAACCATCAACGTTAAACGTAACACTAAGCCTAACCCTCAACGTTAAACGTAACACTAAGCCTAATCCTCAACGTTAAACATAACACTAAGCCTAACCCTTATTCTAACATTAACCTAACGCTAACCTTAACCTCAATAACCTAACCACCAAACACACTTGCTCTGACTGAAGTAGGTAGCAGCATATCTACAATGTGTCTTATAAGCAGAAATCTGGCACGTTAGAAAGGGTTCCTGAAAAGTTATTTTTGTGATGTATATATACTATTTGGAAGGTTAAGATCAATTGTTTTAGCTTGGTGCTGTGGTTTTTACTCTGCTGGCAGGGTCACTCTAAAGCAGATATAGAGTTTCGATTTTTGTATTGTCTATTTATTCTATTTCTATGTTTGTGTCCGTTTCCTTAGGCTTCCAAATTGACAGTAAAGTTCTTCAGGCCATTGTGAATCGCTATGCTAGCGCCCACTACGCCATTGACTTCCACTGTTTCGTGGACTGTCTCATCAGACTGGAAATGCTCTTCAGTAAGTAATCTCCTCAGTAACACGACTGTAAAAAATATGTCATTACAATGCTTTTGTGTTTTTGTTTTGGATTAATCTCTTTTTGTTTTAATCCTAACCAGAGATGTTTAAAACTCTGGATTTGAATGGCTCTGGGAAGATTGAGCTGGATATCTCACAGGTGTGAACTTCTATCTATAAATGTCACAATGTCTGCATTTTTTATAGATGTCAAAGAAGGAAAACCTCTGAAACATTTTTAACCCTTGAATACACAATAGGTTTGCATTTTCCTTGCAGTACCTCACACAATGTCCTGCAAATCCTCATGTTGATGTGTTTGAGCAACAGCCTGTATCAGCTTGTGGACTGAATACATACTGCCTGCAAACGTCTGCCTGTTTGTCTGTCTGTCTCGCTATATCTTTCTGTCTGTCTGCTTCTCTGTCTGAATTGATTTGTTGGTTCTTTTCCAGTGGCTGTGTCTGACGATCAACTAGGGTTCTCAACAACACTAATGACTGTGACAACTGAATCCAAAGATGCTACAACAACCGTTTTTATAAAAAGAAACACTTGCTTAGAATACATTTTTTATTAGCATTATTTTAAGCACATTTATATTTCTATGTTTGCACTATTTGTTTGTAATTAGAAAAATGCTTTCTGAGGTATTTCTAGCTAACTTTGTTATAGACCTGAATTAATTTTTCAAAATGTTTCTGCTGTACCGGTGCATTTTTTCTCCCATAAAACTGACAAAAAAAATTCTCTGCTCTGAGATTATCTGAGATCTAGAACACAAAACACAAAACAAAATAAGATGTTAAATTATAGGACTACATCCTTCGACCTAATCTATCCAATCATAGGAAAGATAGCAACACAATGAGAGGCAAAATTATTTAAAAAAATGTCTGTTAAAAATATCAGGGTGATACCAGTGTGTCTGTCAGGGTGATTCCAGTGTGTATGTCAGGGTGATTCCAGTGTGTCTGTCAGGGCGATTCTAATGCGTATATCAGGGTGATACCAGTGTGTCTGTCAGGGTGATTCCAGTGTGTATGTCAGGGTGATTCCAGTGTGTCTGTCAGGGCGATTCTAATGTGTATGTCAGGGTGATTCCAGTGTGTCTGTCAGGGTGATTCCAGTGTTTCTGACCGGGGGATTCCAGTTAGTCTGGCAGGGTGATTCCAGTCTAAAAATTGGTATGTTTTATTCAGAGATCCTGTAACATTTCTACTGAACTAGCTAGTTTTTGATGTTGTTGTAATTTGGTATCAGCACACACTCACACACAGCCATCACCTCACATCACACAACATCACACACACACCACATATATGCATCACACATCACATCACAGACACATCACATTACTTACACCCCTCTCATCACACACAGACATCACCTCACATCACACAACATCACACACACAAGCCACATATATGCATCACACATCACATCACAGACACATCACATTACTTACACCCCCCTCATCACACACAGACATCTCTAGATCGGGTATGCCCTCAATGGATTTTGACCGGTTTTATAGATGATTTCAAAATCAGAATGTAGGGGATGTTTTTGTACAAAGAGGGACTTTGACACTTGGCCCACTCCATAATCAGTGGACACATTCCAGTCTATGCATTCCTTGGCGCCCCCTAGTGGAGTCTGTTTAAATCATCTGTCAGGCCTAAACAACTCATATATTACATTTGTTCGGGGACACAGGAATAGAGACATGGTGAAATGGAACAGCAGCACAGGTATTATACAAATTACATGATATAACATTATGCAAGGCACATACAGAACATGTAATAGGATGTAGAGAAGGGTGACAAAATAAAAGTGAACACCAACACAATGTCTCAGTAAGGTGTTGGGCCACGAGCTGCCAGAACAGTTCCAAGGTGCCTTGGAACTGATTCTACGAGTCTCTACAAGGAACCCTACTGGAGGAATAGAACACCACTCATCCAAAATAAATTCATTTGGTGTTTTGATGATGGTGGGGGAGAGCGCTGTCTGACACGTGGGGTCCAATATCTCCCACAGATGTACAACTGGGTTGAGATCTGGTAACTGAAAAGGCCAAAGCATATGATTCACATTGTGCCCTGTGGATCGGGCCATCGTCATCCGTGAAGAGACCACTCCTATCAGGACTGAAATGTTTCCCCACAGGATGAAGGTGGTCACTCAGAAAAACGTTGTAATCATTTGGAATGACTGCAGTGACACATATCCCAACCTTACCAGCAAAATCCTCCCCACTGCATTCTTTTTAGTATTATTCCTTTATTTCCACAAGGAACACAGGCAGAGACCAAGGTCTCTTTTACTGCAGGGCCCTGCATGTACAAGTTAACACATACAGGTTAGATCCAATGATTAAAAACAAACAGAATAAAACACACAGCACAGACAAAACAAAACACTGTTTTTTTAGATTAGATTAGATGCAACCTTATTGTCATTGAACAGTATGAGTACAGTTCAGCGAAATGCAGTTAGCATCTAACCAGACGTGCAAACAGAAGAGGGCAGGAACTTTAAGTATTAAGCATAATGGATGTTACGTGGGCTGTATAGATGTGCAACGAAGGCAAATACAGTGCAAAATGGCAATTCTACATGAGCAATGAAGGCAAATAGAGGAGGGCAGAAAATGCACATATTTACAAGTATTAGGTACATGTATGTGTATGTGCAAGTGGGAAGGAATCGTTTTCCGGTGAGTCAAATGCGAATGGCTATTCTGACTGCAGTCGAGCAGGTTGGATGTTTAGGGAGGCGTGTGCAACTGGAAGGCAGGGTTCCTGAGGGAGACAAGTAGTACAACAAGGTCCCTGAGAGGCGGTACTAAGCGGTGGGCGTGTGGGTGTGGTTTAGTGATGGGATGGGAGGGGTCAGTGTTCAGCAGGGTTACAGATTGGAAGTCGCTGTTCCTGAGCCTGCTGGTGTGGGTACGAAGAGACCTGTACCGCCTAGGAGGGCAAACAGTACGAGGGCAAACTGTTTGTGGCATGGACGTGAAGGGTCTCTGATTCCACGCGCCCTGCACAGACACCTACGATGGCTCGGACGTCTGTACACGCATTTTATATTAATGAATTACAGTCCCCAAAACTGTTTACTGCACCACCCCGGTATCTTAATCCCCGCGCTCCAGCGCTTCGATACATTTGTCTGTCCTTTTGTGAGATAATATCCTGCATCGATGTCTTAATTACAGCAGCAGGACAAGAACTTTCATAATCCGATATCAGCAGACTGTTGCATTTACACAAAGGGTATTCCACTGAGTGCATCAGAAATTGCATTATCCCAAAAATTTACAAGCAACACAGAAACAAAAATCCTCCAATAAATGTTTAAAATGGGCAAGGAGGACAAGAGTCCCCAGTTTATGTTTGCTCTGCAGACTATTCCATAAGCAAGGAGCGTAACAGGAAAAGCCAGTCAAACCCAATTCTGTAGAAATTGCTGGGGCCTCAAGTGTAATCCAGGCTTGAGATCTGATTTGAGTTATTTCTAATGTTGATAAATTATGATAAATAAGAAGGTAGTTTATTTAGAAGTGCTTTATAGACCTACACGAGAGCATGTTGTTAACGTCTTAAAGACAGCGAAGTCCAGCCCACACTTTGATACCAACATCTGTGGTGAGTTCTGTAGCTAACACTCGTAATAAACCTAAGGGCACACTGTTAAGTAGCATCCGATTAGTGTGAATGCCATGAGGTGCATGTAGATAATAGCTCCGTAGTCTATAACATACATGAAAGTAACTTGCACAAGTGTATTTTCAACCAGCTTGTTTGACCATTTATAAATCTTAAAAATAGTCGACTTTGCATTTCAAACCAGTTTAAGTTGTAAAAAAAAAAACTGCAATGGCAGAGTCCATCACTACCTCAAGCCAATCCAGCATGCATTTCACTTACTGAAGAGAAAACGTAAGGCAGAAAGACCCACGAACAAACAACTGAAGACAGCTGCAGAAAAGGCCTGGCAAAGCATCACAAAGCAGGAAACCCAGCGTATGGTGATGTCCATGTGCTCCAAACTTAAAGCAGTCATTGGCTGAAAAGGATTTTCAACAAAGTATTAAAAATGAACATTTTTTTATGATTGTGTTCATTTGTCCAATTAGCTTTGAGCTCCTGAAATAAGGAGACTGTGTATGAAAATGGTTGAAATTCCTAAATGTTTCATACAATATATTTGTTCAACCCCTTGAATTAAAGCTGAAAATCTACACTTCAATTACATCTCAGTTGTTTCATTTAAAATCCATTGTGTTGATGTACAAAGCCAAAAGTATTGAAGATTGTGTCAGTGTTCATATATTTCTGGACCTAAATATACATCATATACACACAGCTTTGATTTGTTGTAACCATTATAAAGATGATTGCGTTTTTATTTTTACTCAAACCGTCCATGTTTGACACCTTGTCTTAAGCAAGACTTCATTGTCTATAATGTTGATTTGTTGGTGTCTAGCTGCTGGCCAAAGCAGGTTTCTGGTCTAACAGTGATTTAGACACAAGATCACCCCCAATCTGTCCAAACCTCTTTCTCCTTCCCTCTTCTCTCACCATATGTTTATTTCTCTCTCCTCCTTCCTTTTCCAACTTCCATTAATCCCCATCTTTTGCTCCCATCTCCAATGTATCCTTCATCCTGCCTCTCTATATCTCGTTCTCTCCTTCTCCCTCACCGTTTCTCTCTCTATTTCTATTTCTCTTCCTCCCCCTCCCTTCTTTAACCATGTCATATTGCTCGGTCACCTCCCTCCAACTCTCCCTGTTTTTATATTCCCCTCTACTCCTCTTTTCCTTTTTCTGTCAAGTTGTTCGGCTTCTCTCACCAGGCTACAAACAAATCTCCCCTCTTCCTGTTTCTCTCTTTCTATCGTCCTCACTTTTTCTCTCTCTCGCTCTGTCTCTCTTAGTCACCCTCTCCCCTCTTTCTTTCTCTGTCTTTCTCCAGGACTATACAGGTTCTCATTCTTCCTCTTAACATAACAGGTTGTGACACATCCTAGTGAGTAAACTAACTACACCCTATGCTATTAAAAACGAGTCCCAAATGGCATCCTATACTATACTACTTCTAACCAGGGCCCATAGGTTCTGGTGTGGGCAACAGGCTGTGAATTGGGACACCATTTAAGTCAAACCAAATGTCCCAGACAGTACCTTATAAAGTCATCAATGCTTCTGCTGTTCATTTGGGAATCCCGTAATGTCTTTTCTGTTGTATCGAAGTGAATGCAGACCAAGAGAAGCAGATACTTTCAATATTCTCTGACAACCACATCTTCCCAGGTGATTGATCTTTGAGGGGAACCTATCATGAGCTAATCAAGCCGTTCTATTTAATCTAGTGAAGGGAATCCTGAGCAGAAGGAGTGTTTGTTGTCTCCCTGTGGAGAGACAGAGTTAACCCTTAACGACCCCTGCCCGCCCAAACCCTCTGCTACACATAAAGGAGTGTGGAAATATCCAGGATTTAGGGTGTCGTATGTCAAGGGTGTCGAAAGGTCTTACAAACTCCAGTCACGTAAAAGGTGTCATCGGGTTCATTCTCCATATAAGGTGTTAAACCTAAATCCCACACACCATTGACATCCACTCACTTCTGTGATATTTACCAAGTACAGTTGTTTTCCTGTTACAGTCTTAAAATGACACGTTGGGTGGTTTTTAAATAGGGCTTATAAATGAGAACATACCAACAACAAAGAACCTTGTTTTTGTAAGTGAACACCAACACAACATTATTTTTGTAACATTTGTTCTAACAACCCGGAAACCAAACCCGACCTCAGGCTACATTTAGCAGGAGAACAGGTCTGGACCTCACCAGGGGTGTGTACAATTGCAACCCAACCTCCTACCTTTTCTTATTTTCTACCTGCTTTTCTTTCTGGACCAGGCAGCCCTGAACACACCTTCCCTCACCCCTCTCCTGTCTACTTTCTTCACAAACAGCAGTGAAAATGGTGAGTACTGGAGTTTCTTTGCATGGATGGCCATTCACAAACCAACCATTCATGAGTATTGTGATGTATTGTGGGGTTACTGGTTAGGAAATATGTGTTATGATTTGAAAGGAAGAGAACTGTTTTAAAAACTGAGCGGACAGCTCACCCAGGGTGTAGTAGACATCGATACAGAGATGCATCTCAGAATAACAACAATCTGTGAGGGATTCTACCATTTATAGTTGTCACTTTTGACATATGGCTTGAGAGTTTAAGACCTTATGTTGAGCACCTGAAAACCCCTGTGCGTTTATGTGTCCGTGTTATGCACATTCATTCCGATGAAGGTTTTGGGCTTACCAGCTTGAATTCTTCTTGAGGAAAATTTAAGGTTGAGAGTGCATTTGAATTGCCCTACACACCACGATCAAATTAATGACCACATATTGATGCCTCATGCAGGGCAGAGGGCACCATTCACTTTATGAGGCCGAGGACATGAACAGTAAACTTTATAGAGTTTGAAGTGCAGTTTGTTACAAAGCCAGCTGCCTCCTGAATATCCTAGTTTCACCACAGCAGTTCTACTACTTGTGTTGACTTGTTTCTCACTGTCTTCCGGAATGTGGCAAACAGAGGCCCTGAACACTTACAAGGAGAGTCCCATCTAAAAACACAGTAAGAGATTGGCATCAGGCCAAGTGGCTCTCTTTCACTCTAGCGTGCTGCACTTTTCTCTAAAATCTAAAATCCTTCATAAGTGTCAGAAAAGATCTCCTAATTGTCTAATCCACCTCAGGATCTAGGCCGGGAGTGTTTCACTGTGTCAGGAATGCTGCTGGCAGAGGTCTAGATCAACAAGTCACAAGGAAATTATTATGTGTGTGAATATGTAAATAACTGGGCCTGTATTCGCAAAACATTGTGCAACGCAGAAGTGCTGAGCAATTTATTATCTGTTAAGACTTAGTCCATAATTAAATAATGAAATCAGCCAAAGGACCCCAACTCTAAGGATTATACACAATCTGTGTCCGCAAAACCGTCCCTGGGACCATTTGTTACCATGGGTCCAGTGTCCACACCTCACATGGGTCCAGTGTCCACACCTCACATGGG
>JACXGJ010008841.1:0-15079 GCA_016801105.1 Esox niger
TCTGTACAGTAGACATTCATCCACCCTGTTACTCCACCCTCTGTACAGTAGACAGTCATTCACCTTGTTACTCCACCCTCTGTACAGTAGACAGTCATTCACCTTGTTACTCCACCCTCTGTACAGTAGACAGTCATTCACCTTGTTACTCCACCCTCTGTACAGTAGACATTCATCCACCCTGTTACTTCACCTTCTCTGAAGTATACAGTCATCCACCCTGTTACTCCACCCTCTCTACTGTTTATCATCATCCACCCTGTTACTCCACCCTCTCTTCAGTAGACAGTCATCCACCCTGTTACTTCACCCTCTCCGTATTAGAAATACACCCATCCTGTTACTCCACCCCCTCTACATTATACAGTCTACCACCCTGATACTTCACCCTCTCTACTGTTTACAGTCATCCACCTTGTTATGCCATCCTCTCAACAAAGTAAACAGTAATCCAACTTTTAACTCAGTCCTGCCCACAGTAGACAGTCCTCCTGTGGTTGGTCATCAGTAGAACACTTGGAAAGCAGAATACACACCTCAGGGAGTGACTCACAACTGAACCAACCTCACAAAGAAGACCCTGGAACCTGGCATCACACACACACACACACACACACACACCGACACACAGACAGACAAAGCTCAACTCCCTCCCTCTGTATCCCCCTCCTCCCCTCTTTATCCTCTCCCTTTTTCCGGTTGTCATGACGACAGTGAAAACCGGTTTGTCTCTAGGGTTCTGGTTTCGCAGTGGTGTCACAGACCCTCCTTTAATGTCTAGCCCAATCCCCCCACCCCTTTTCTCCATGGATGATAGGGCCACACCACCTAAACTGTAGAGCTTCATTCCTCCTGTGAACAATCACTGGAGGACAAGATAGAGAGTGTGGAGGAAGGGAGAGAAGATACAGTGGTACAGACATTACAGACAAAAAGGGACTGACCTCAGCTGTTCTGGTTGAAAAAAAGAATGTGGACAAATTCTATTACAAGTCCATGCTAATACATATATATTTCTATCTGGTAAATTTCTCTGCTTTAGAGTAGGCAGGTACATTCCTTTTCCATGCACACTTACATTCTGACAAGAAGAGCACAACCGAGGATAAACTACAAACTCCAGTGTATTACGTCCTTTAATGTGCATGGGGGTGTCTCTGGGTTAACTCTTTATCTTGTCTAGTCAACAGGAGTCGAATTCATACGGTCATGCAATGTATGGACAAGCTAGAGTTTGTATACTGCAAGCCAAAACACTTAACTGTCTATTAGTTACAAGATAAGACTAGATTGCAGCCCACTTTTCAGAGACTGCCTACCATAGAAAAAGATCATTTAAATAGTGAAAGAAAGGTAAAAAGAGCATAACAACTGAAAATAAGAACAGAGGGACAGGAGTATTTTTAAAACCTACAGTTAGTGCTTCTCAGTTCTCACTCAGAATAATAATGAAAAAGGTGTTGCTGCTCAATATATTGAGTCCCTTCCTAAAAATAAAAACACCTCATATACTGACAGTCAATAAAGTCTGGCTGCTGAGATCAGTCAATAAATGAGGAACGATGGAGGAGTTACTCCCCCGAAAGCCTTGTCTCAAGCAGATTTAGTTCCATCTACAGAAAGCCTCGTATCAAGCAAACTGATTTCCATCTAAAGAACGCCTTGTATCAGGCAGACGGAATTTCATCAAAAGAACGACTTGTATCAGGCAGACTGAGGTCCATCTAAAGAAAGCCTAGTATCAGGCAGACTGAGGTCCATCTAAAGAAAGCCTTGTATCAGGCAGACTGAATTTCATCTAAAGAACGCCTTGTATCAGGCAGACTGAGGTCCATCTAAAGAAAGCTTAGTATCAGGCAGACTGAATTTCATCAAAAGAACGACTTGTATCAGGCAGACTGAGGTCCATCTAAAGAAAGCCTAGTATCAGGCAGACTGAGGTCCATAAAAGAACGCATTGTATCAGGCAGACTGAATTTTATCAAAAGAAAGCCTTGTATCAGGCAGACTGACCTAAATCAACAGACAGCCTTGTACGAAGTAGTGCTAACCTTGTAAAAAAGGGGGGAGAAATAATAAATAAGAAGCCATTATGACTTTCATCTACAGACAGCAGCTCTGGGAATCCATCTCCCGACCTTCTGATCACCTGAAAAGGTCTATGTGTTACTGTGTTAAGATTATGAACACCGTCAGTGGCCTAGCAGCGCCAGGCAACACTCCCAGTCTTCTCCATTCCAGGGCACGATACGCATCATCCTCTACCAGACCCTCTGTACCTCCAATGCCTTTCACTGAGTGTATACTACCAGCTAACATCCAGACCTGCTCCCATCACCAAAGTGCCCACTTCATTCGCCAGAAGTGGCTGTCAAAGTGCACACTGTCATTCAGGACAATGTTGCTTCAGGAGTGTACAGTGCTCCTATTCCTGGCAGTCACTGAAATACACTCTCTATTCAAGTGAGGTCAGAGGTCTTCGGTCACTTTCCATGAGCATTCAGTGTTGCTTGGAAGGTGAGGAGGCACAGCACATAAAACCAAAACCAGACAACTGGAAGATATGGGCATTTTATACTGTAGAAGTGAGTATTCTAATCTACTTTAGTACAAATAATCTACATGCAGTTGTACTGGTGGTGGTACTGTTTATGTGTAGCATTCAACAACCTTCCACCCACTCATGTTTATGAATTTCCGTGGGTTTATCCTCAAGATCTAAATGTGTGTCAATTATTACTTTATGGGAAGCCCTGAGATGAGTTTGGCAAACAAAACAAGGCAACCATGGCAACGAACAGTCATAATGTTCTGTCTGGTTTCTAATATATTGACACTGGACACATGAACAAACAGGTGGTTGTGGACTAGATAAAGTAAATATACAATCTGTCTACATGCCCTGTCTATCCATCTGACAAACTCTGAAGAGCTCCCAGAAAGCCAAGCACACGCTGACATCACTGACAAAATGGGACCTCTGGTCACTGGGTCAGCTTTCTGCTGAAAGAGGCCCTTGATTGAGAATAGAGAACACCCCTGTGGTTCACTGAGCCAATGACTCACCTCGTTCTCCTTGATCTCGTACTTGGTGGCCTGTTTACCCTGGCTTTTACGCCGCAGCTTCTTCAGGTCCGTCTGAGAGCGCTCCAGAGAGTCCTGCTTCAGCTTGTGCTCAGACTGGTACCGCTTGAAGGTGGCCTGGATAAAAGGTACAGAGGATAAGATACTGTAAGTTGGATGGAGAGGTGGAGAGGACTTGAAGGCCAGGGGAATATTTAGCAGGAGAGGAGACTGTTTTAAAGTGGCCACTCACACAGAGACATGCAGATACGCAAACACTCACATTTACATTTTAATCATGTAGCAGACGCTTTTATCCAGAGCCACTTACCTGAGCAATTAAAGTTAAGAGCCCAGCTCAGACATTCGCTTTTGCCTTGTCAACTCAGGGGTTAGAACCAAGGACCATTCGTTTACTGGCCCAGAGATCTTTATTATTATCTGTCGCACACACTCATAAACCCACACATACACAAAACTCCTCACACACACACACACACACACACACACACACACACTCAGACACACACACGTTTCAAGCTATTGGATTGCTCCTTGCCAAGGTCCAGTAGCAACAATCCAATATTGGTGAGTGTTCTTACAGTCATATATTTGACGTCCATTTCTGTTTTCCTTTCCAGCTCAGCAATGATCTCTTTGTGGAACCGCTTGAACTGAAAATAGAGGAAAGAATTCCGTTAACATGGATATATAACTGTTTAACAATACCATATGAATACTAAGATAGCGACTTCCAGATAAGAGTGATGTGGCTGATCCAGAGGAATGTAGCTGTTATAATGGCTTTCTAAGTGGGTGGAAATCCAACGACCAGCCTATATTAACCTCTACAAAGAGTTAACTATTGACTACTTCCGCCATCTTTCCCTCTTGCAGGTCTAATAACTACATAGCTTTCAGTTAAGAACAAACTGTTTTACTTTTAATGAACAGAAATGCAGAAAAATGTGTAAATAATGTACATACATTGTAGGTACTTGTTTATTTGTTATATTGGTAGTTAGAAGAATTTTCTATTAATTGTACACTTATTCAAGTTTTCATTGTTGTTGGTAAATCATTTTCTTTGCATCATTTGACTCTTATTAATATAACTTTTGTTATTAGAAACATGTTCATTGTTTGTTTTTCAACAATGTTGAGATTGTGAATGTAAGGGTCTTTCCTTCAAAATAAAAATGTAAATGTGAAATTCAGTATAGGCAAATCCGAGTGAAAACAACATTCAGACACAAAAATATTCACTATGTAAGTCATGAATATACACCAACAATCACCTGGGGTTAAGACTATAGACTACTGAAAAGATTGGCTGAGGTATAGCATTTTAAATTAGTAACTGCGTGTGATTTTATACTGTCAAAGTGCAAGTCGGATTTTGTTCAAGTTGGGTCTTGTTCTCGTCACAGTTACAACACCAGTGACATCTTCCACAGTCACTTGACATCCTGCCGACAAGCAAAGCCTCTCAACCTTGTTCCTCAAGATTAGACACATCAAACAGAAAAGTAAATTTCATGAATGTCGCAATATACCACAAGAACCAACATGACAAAATGAGAGCTCTACAATGACTAACAAGGGACCAGTCGTCTGGTGCCCAGGTGGAGTTTCCCTCCAGGCTTAGTGGCTGCTCTGGGAGAGTTTATAGCATTAGCTAGGCTGTAATGACTAAGCCACTGTGAGAATAAGAGTCATATAGAGAGCAGATTGCAACTCTTACATTCAGTCCGACACTAAATTAACAACAATATGGTCAAATGAAATATTACATGATACAAATAAAAATAAGCACACATGTACATAGAGAAGAAGTGACAGTAGAGCAGCAGGGCTACATACGTTCTCCTCCAGCTCCAGATGGACCTTCCTGTGCACTTCAGAGATTTCCATCAAAACTACACCTGTAGATAGAGATCATATTTATCATATGGCGTCTTAACACACAGCATATATTTCTGTTGCACACTGCTAAGAGACCATCTAGCCAAGGTGCCAGGCGTAGAGAAACGCAGTGAATAGGCTTTTCTGTGGTACTACATCTCCTGCTACTTGGATTGTTCTGTCATGGTTCCAGATTTAAGCTGGGCATTTGGTCTGCTATAGACCACATGCTGGATAAATATCGGACAGGGCCAGAATCTAGGGAAGTTGAATCAATGACAACCAGGCTAAAGGAAAGAATTTTGGTTGATTGTGTTGAGGAAATCTTCAACAACATCTCTTCAAACAGCTTGGCAGCAAAAACATCTTAAAAAGCTTGGTTGACAAAGGACTGGCCGGGGCGCATCACATAGACAATGGGATTTAACCTCAGAACTGTTAAAACTACACTTTCCTGTATTTACAGAAGAATTGGTTACTTTATGACTGAAAACAAAAGCATACTCTCTACATCTTATCAAAATGGCATGTTTAATTCATGTCTCATTAAGTCCTGCAACTAGGCAGTCACTACTGAGCACATCCCCATTGTCTGACAGAGCCAGAGATAGAAACATCTCCATTGACAAAATCCCCATTGCACACTATAGAGGAATATGGCACAATAGCAGTGACTACTGTAAACAGGCACAGACAATAACAGTGAGGGCAGATGGAGACACAATGGAGTGTCATCTAGAGGTTCTGCAGCCCACTGTACTAACATGTAGAATTAGTCAGTATTTAGTTCTAGAACCATCTGCAACTAGGTTTGTTGACTAAATGTTATTTTGTGCTGTCTGAGCTTGTCCTTTTTTTCTTCTTCCTACAAATCCCTCTGCAAACACCTGAAACCACCTACGACATGCAACCCAACCAACCCACTGCCATCGTCACCTAGGGATGATTTCACTTCCATTAAACCACAACTGAGCCTGGGGAACCGTTTAAAGTAGACACTTAACCCAAACAAAATCTAGACAGTAGGCACAAAAGCGCTAACGCGCGTGCGCACACACACACACACACACACACACACACACCTGGTGTGACCCCAGGCTTGCTGATACAGAACCGTATCTCTGTGGCTACAACAACATTGCCCTCTGAAGGTCAACAGAATGTACTGGTAAATGCTACCATTGTACAGGGAGGGAGAGAGCCTGGAGAGGGAGGGCTGGGTACTGGTCTCTGGGCAGGCTGTTTATACAGCACCAACAACAGCCGGCTGCAGAGTGACAGACTGCTTAGCAGTGAGAGGCCTGGCGTTCATTATCACACACACCTGCTGATTGACTCTGTGATCTTACAGGGTGTGAAACCGGTGGACAAACTAACTTCTTTCAGCAAGTCAACTACATAAGAAAATCTGTGATATTTAGTGGCATTACCATAAAAACGAAGCCAAAAGTTATCATGCAAACATATCTTAATCAAACAAACACATACACGCACACTTAAGTTTTACAGTACTTGAGGCAACCTAAAATAAAATTCCTATTTTTCTAATTCCTTAAATGTACCCTTACTCTGAACAAAACGCAATATCTCTAACCTTAAACCTAACCCCAACATTAACACTAATTCTAACCTTAAACCTAACCCCCACATTAACAGTAATTCTAACCTTAAACCTAAGTCACTACTGTAAACACTTATTCTAACCTTAAATCTAACCCCAACATTAACTCTAATTCTAACCTTAAACCTAACCCCAACATTAACACTAATTCTAACCTTAAACCTAACCCCAACATTAACATTAATTCTAACCTTAAACCTAACCCCAACATAAACACTAATTCTAACCTTAAACCTAATTGTAACTTTGACCCTAAACCTAACTCCTAAATTATTTTTCCTCATGGGAACAGCCAAAATTACATATGGTCAGCCCAAAAGTAATGAAACCTGTACATATACAAACACACAGACTCTCTTAGACTAAAAAAATGAAATGAAAAACCATTAGAGCCCTCTGCTAGATTATAAAGCCGTGGCTAAATCAGGCTATCCACTATCATGTATAATAAACCTGTGTGAAGAACATTTTGGACAACTTCACCCTTTAGAAAGGTTAAGCATCCTACTGCCCTCACATGAATCATGCTGTGACGTTTCCCGACTCTGTCTATCCCCTACTCATCACTAATCTCTCTCTCCCGCTCCCTCCCTCTCTCCTTCCCTCCCATCTACTGTATATCCCCCTCTCTTCAACGCCTCTCTCCCTTTCTCTCTTTATATTACCCCTTTCTCCCATTTTCTTTTAACCCTCTCCCCTCTCACTTCCATTCCCAACCATTGCTTCCATCATTCTCATCCAGCTCCTACATCCTTCTACTCCTCCATCCCTCTGGTCCTCCATCCCTCTGGTCCTCCATTCCATACCCCCCCATACATCCCTTTACTCCTTTGTCCCTTTACTCCTCCATCCCTCTACACCTCCATTCTGCTGTTCATCCCTCCACTCCTTTGCATCTCAAGCTGTTTTAAGCAGCCTGATGACTAGATAAGGACATTTGATCCTGTAATCCTCCACATAGCCCTGGTCTTATCTCAGTGATCTGTGTTCAACAAGGTCTTATGAAAACATTCAGCAACAAAAAACACAGAAAGCAAAAAGAAGAGTTTGCCAAAACAAATGGTTTAATGTGCTAATCTCAATCACCATCTTGATCGCTTATTTGCCATTCATCTGATTTTTAATCTCTATGTGGTCTCTCTCCCTATCTCTCTCCCTCTACCCATTTCCCTCTCTCTCTCCCTCCCTATCTCTCCCCCACCCTATCTCTCTATCTCAATATAATAACAATTGTGCCTGTCTCTACTGTCTCCAGATGGAACACCTTTCTGACAGCATGATGGAATTTTATGTTCCACATGTGTTTTATGAGCGGTGCAAAAAAGCACATTCTAGGAAGTTTAATTGGGATTTCTGTGTTCTGATTTCTACTCAACCAATCTGTGACAGCATTGCAAAAATCCACACCCGGTATACCTTCCAACCCCAGCGTTCCGGGACGTCCACTCGTCCAAGAAAATTAACTATTCAACAGCTGGCATACTCGAGTCAACGTATCGTCAAACATTGTGAATAGGGGAATTTGGTGAGCTGGTTCAAAACCAGAGTGAAATGCCTGGTCCCTGAGTGTAGACCCACCAGCGGGGCCAAACAGTGTCATTGTAGAGGTTGGATATCTCCATGGAGTCCTTCTCAGGCATTACACACATTAGCCAGACACAAATCCCTGAACACGCGTGCTCGAATACGTCACTGTAAACCAAACAACGGTCACGAGATATAAACTGTTATATGTGTCTGTTATAGTGCCACCATATAGCTGAGACAGATTTCCTTGCATATGATAAGTCTTGACAGTCTTTCCAGGTGTACCAATGATATCCAGTGTAATTCCGTGTAGCCCATACTGTAGAGCCTGATGCCATCTACACTAAGGTCAGTGACATAGTGCTACAAGGGGACACTATGGAGAAAAAAAGAATAATGTACTGTAGGTACTCACTACTGTTGCTGTGGATACAGCTGTCTGCCAAACGAAACCAGGAAGTCCTGGGACTCTTTGTATCCATTAATGCTCAACGATCGACACAAGAATGTTTATTACTTAATAATGGCCATTTGGTTTTGTTCTAGGTAATAATTGGAAATATACTGCATTGAGTGACCTTGGTCCATAGATGCCACATGTCAGTTTCTATCAGCCATTCGATGTTAGAGGGGTAGCGCTTTTCACAAATTGTAGCTTAATTTAACCGAGACGATGTGGAAAGAAAACATGTTTATTCCCTGAACGGGTAGATTATTGCGTGATGTATTATGTACAGATGGAGATAGGTGTCATTGTGGAAGACAGTGATGATGATACCTTTATAATGGATTAATCACAGCCAATCTGCTTCTAAATAGAAATGTTACCAGTCAAATCATGGTAATGGTTTTACACTGACTAAATAATGGCGCAATCGTTATTCTTGGACCATCCTGTGAGTTGTAGCCACCAGGTTTTATGGTGAAGCTGATAGAACTGAACACTGCCGTTGTCGTCAATAACATTCTTACTAGGTGATGTGGAAAAACAAGGACGTGAACCTCTGCCAAAAAAACACCTGCCAATCTTTTCTCACACCTCTGATAGGGAAACAGTGGGGAAACTTATCAGCTGAATAATTACAACAGATTTCAGTGATCAGTGACCAGCACTACTAATATACTACTACCATACTAACCAGCATAGCCAGCGGCTACACATTGTAGTCAACACAAAGCGGCGTACAGTATGACTAACTGATCTGGCCATCGGTACTGAAGGCTATGTAAACTGGGCAGTGGTATTTGAACACGGACATAATAAACCTGGACACTAAAATAGATGTCACGGTTATAAAACAAATCGATAAAACAATGATCTCATGGTGCATCGTTGAGCATGTCGTAGCGAGAGTCTGGCTCAATATCGCCAACGCCTATTTGAGTCATGGACAAAGACATCGCAATCTGGATGCCACACCTTCCAATGGCAGGAAGTAAGAGTATTATGTTGCCATGGTTGGACCTATTCGTTCAATAATACACATGAAACGGATCAGAGATCATGGCATTAAGCTCCAGGTACAGTAATTCCCCATTGCCCAATGCTACTGAACCTTGACTGAAATAAACATTCAACAGCGGACCAGAATCTTCCAAGCAACACCTCTGTGGAGACGCAGCAAGAGTTTTGAGACTGCGACTTCAGAAACTGATAAAAATACTGATCGGATTTGCTAGAACATAGAAAAAGATAACAATATAGAAACTGCCAGTTGCTAAGCAATGTGTCACCAGGTGGGCGGGATAAAAACTTCCCGGGAGGGTGGATCACATCCGAACATTTGAGTGTCCTCGTGCACCAGACCATTCAACAGCACTAGTGAACCCATTTTATACAGAACGGACACAAACACTCAACCAATATATAACATCCATATTTTTTGTCGTGGGTGTAACAGATGTTAATGAGAACCAGGGAGGATGTGTGTCGTGAGGGTGGTCATAGGATTGTTCGACGAATTAAAGGAATGTGGCGGATAGAACCAACTGAGGCATCATGGGTTAACGAGCAACAAATGGCCCAACTGCCAAGTGTTCATCTTCTCATTCATATTTATATATACACAGCAACCTAGTGACGTTATATCAGTGACAACTCAAATGTGCATGTGCTTTGGAAGCATTTAAAACAGGATCAACATGTCCGTCCTTTATGAGCGGCGACACATTCCTTAAGAGTAGATGTGAGTTCGAGAGTGAGGGTAATATAGTATTTGCCCACTGGGGATCATTGACATGCTGATGATGCATGAATGACTATCCCACATCCGACGGATGCCAGAGAAACCATACACAACCATACACAACCATACGTCAATAAACGAGCCTCAAGAATGAACATGTCTACCATCTCAGAACCAAAAAGCTGTCACCAAACTCACTGAGCTCACTATCACAAGGAAACAGCCAACAACTCCTACTGGGTTCACGCCGTGAAATAGTTGGCATTTCTGGATGCACTTTTGTCCAAGTGACAGCTCGGGTTCAATGTATAAAAATAAAAAGAATTGCTAGAGTTTTAAACAAAGATCTTGTGAAGAAAAGGTGGAAGGGCGGGTAGCCAACCATTCTTTCTTCAATAATTTCTCCCCCTGGAGTCTGCCTTCTTATTTTTACAGAGGGTGGTACCGTAATGTGACCCCACAGAGACCTGTATTGGTGTTGTTAGTCCAAATAGAGGACATTATGATTAGAGGTCAGCTTACACTATAAATAGTCAACACATCATTTGACTTCTGCAAGACCAACACTCACTGATAGGGGAACAACATGAGATTGGGAAAATGCTAATTCATCAGTTAGCTCACACGAAGGAAAACTTCCACCGAATGGAAAGATTCATGTGGCCATACCATGAACCACTTGAAGATACTAGATTTCAGGAGAAGTGTACAATAAAACGCCTCTAAAGGACGATGTAATGTATAGTATGCACTACTTTTGTCATGAGAGACTGGACTTTACATAGCACTGAATGCCAGGAAGGAGACTGGCAGTCTACGTCCCTCATGGTTTCTCTCTGCCCCTGTTGTTTGTAGAGCCGGGTCATTCTACTCTATTCCACTGAGACACAATAGAGTCAATAAAGCCACTCCATTAGTTTGAGCCTGAATGGAATCATGTACTGTACATTGAATCCTATTAATACCCCCTGTTGAGTTGACGGAGGTTGGTGACAGCGTGATACAAAAGTATGGGATAGGACTAAAAATAGATATTCTGTTTAAAGGTATTTCCTTTAGATTTAAATCTAAAACATCTGAAATCCCACCGTTTTTTTGAAGTGAAAGAACTTCTTAGAGGTTATCAGTCACTGTAATCAAATCACCAAGTTATGACGTAATATGCCGATTGTTCTTTCCCGGTAATAAAACCATTGGCCTTCGTCAATGTCACAGCACTAACTAGGCGGTAACAGTCGTCACACATCAAGCAGAATGGATATTAGATATATGTGAGTTCTTATTAGTCATCTGGTTTGAGGCCGTTTCAGAAGTGCGAATTGGTAAAATAAATTATGTATTTTACTTCGTTTAACATTCTGTCACACGGGCCACATGTTCAGCATCACTGAAGTGCCTTCATGAGATCCATTTGAAACCTGGAATGAAGGCTAAGACAATAGAATGGGCTAAGTAGTGACACTGAACAAATACTGCTGTAGTAGTACAGGGTATTTTATAACCATATAGCTGAATGCATTCCAATTGCATTTGCATTGTCACTGACTGGCACATGCTGCTCTATTCACGGTTCCTTGAAACTACAGCATCAACACACTTACGAAGGAAGGTGATGTCTAAGCAATATCAGAACCAAACCCAGACAATCTGGGCCAGAAGTCTCTTTCAGCATCACAGTAAGACAAGTAGTGTGGGTCACTAAGACGACAAGGCCTCTGCCAACAAATACGTCTTAAGGTATTGAAACTAAATGTTCGAGCCAATCCAACAAAGGATCACACTCAAAATGTCCAACAAGATTCATCAAGTTCTGTCTCCTATTGACAACAATACAGGCTGAGAAGGAGAAGAGCAGAGCTGGGCAGCAGATGGAGGGATAGCTAGAAGGAGGAGGTGTTGGTGGGAGCACTGTCCTCCTCCATCAGTATGTTTGTTCTGTGTGTTTGCCGGCCGGCTCTGTGTAACGTGGGAGACGGTTCTCACTGTCTGGCTGGTGACCCGCATCACAGCAGCCATTCGGGAACTACGGAAATAGTCCAGACACAGAATGAAGTCACAGAATGGATATTACTCATTCCCGACCAATGTTCTGGGTGTTCCATTTGGTGTGCCATTTTGGAATGTAGGAGTACATTGGCTTGAAGCACTTACTGATTGGCTGCCGTGTCAGCTAAAAAACATAAAATGACTACTCTATCTGACAATGTGGACAACAGGCTCCCTAAAATAATGTCTGGAGCCGCTGTTGCCTAACATTCCACCGAGGAGGCTTGGCACCATATTAGAAGGCTACTCAAGGGCTCAATAAAAAGTGCACAGAAAGAAAAATGGATCTCATCAGTATATCCAGCATTTAAACACAACGGGGCCTCCTTTTCAACAACCTGGGTGGAAATAACAACCTATGTGGATGTGTGAGGGTGTGTATGTGTTTTGGGGAACTTACCTAATTCTCTGGAGACAGGGGACACAGAAGCAGTCTCTCCTATCTTTGACACAGCGTCAAAGTATGCCTTTCCAGCAAGTGTCATTGCTGTGAGAAGACAAACACACCCACACGAATGGATCCTTAATATCTACAGAATATGATACGATTACATTTTAGTCATTTACCGGACGCTCTTATCCAGAGCAACAGTAACGACTGCTGATATTTCTAATAGCTTTCCTTGGAGGGAGCTGTGAGTCTGAAACCAGTTTGTGACTGTATATTTCATTTTTCTTCAAATGGTCAAATTAATCAAATATGGTTGATGTAGCCACAGGCCTAGCTGTCGGGGGTGCAGTGGGTGTGGCTGCACCAGGGCCCGCGAGGGGTGGGGGG
Source organism: Esox niger (assembly GCA_016801105.1). Classification (NCBI taxonomy): domain Eukaryota; kingdom Metazoa; phylum Chordata; class Actinopteri; order Esociformes; family Esocidae; genus Esox; species Esox niger. The sequence goes on from JACXGJ010008841.1 coordinate 13,127, forward strand.
CCCGCGGTGGGTGGGGGGCTTGTGCTTGGCCTCTATGATAAATAATTATTTAACACACTATTCCAGTGAATGTAGAACAAAGTGTCTGGAGAGAACCCAGACAGAGAACTATCTTCCCCTGATTGTACTGAGCAGTACCATTTATCAGACCCATTGTCCCCTGACTGCAGCCCGTACCACCGTACCTCAGACCCATTGTCCCCTGACTGCACCCCATAGAACCCTTCATCAGACCCATTGTCCCCTGACTGCACCCCATAGAACCCTTCATCAGACCCATTGTCCCCTGACTGCACCCCATAGAACCCTTCATCAGACCCATTGTCCCCTGACTGCACCCCATAGAACCCTTCATCAGACCCATTGTCCCCTGACTGCACCCCATAGAACTCTTCTTACCAGCTACTGATTTCTCATAGTTCTTCCCCAGATTGACCAGGTTCCTTAGGCCTGGGTTGAATTGCTCCATCACATTCTGCAAAACAAAGAGTGAAAGAGAGATCAGTGGGCATAAAAACAAAGTCTAAACAGATAAATACTTGTTTGTTCTTGGCAAGAAACTGTCAGTTCTTAACGTCTTTATTGTCCAGCAGGACAGTAATACAGATTTTTCAGAAATGCAGTTTTCCAGTTCTCTTGTTTTGGTGTCAGTGAAAAGAGATCAACAATTAACCATGTGATGTAGAAGAAAAAAATTGTGACCGTCTAAATGCCATTATCTCACCTAAAGGTGTAAATGTATATTGTGTTCATTCTATAAATAACTTCAAGTAGAAATAGCACTGTGTAATCATTAACTCAATCCTTCAATCTTTACAACTCTGAGGGAGCGAAGTCCTAGACAAAGTATTGGCAGCAACAGGCTAGGGTGAACCACAGTTATTCCCACTCCTTTTACTCTTTCATTTCCCCAGGCACACCCTGAATAGAACAATGGACTGCCAGGTATTCATTAGGACCAGTTACACCACGCAAGACACAGGGGGAAACAGAAAACAGGTTTCTCTTCACTCTTCACTCTTCTCTTCAGCTGAAACTGTGGCATGTAAAAAACTGTATAATTCCTGTTACTAACATTCGACTTTACCTGCAGGACAGGTGGGGCTGCTGCCAGGAGGGTGGGGGATGGTTGAGGAATAACAAGTGCACTAAAGGGTCTAATTGTGACCAAATATTATGATGACGATTATTATGTTAGATTTTAGGTTGACCAACTGATTTAAAAAGCTATTTTGGAAATAAAATTGACTTTTTTTAGCTATTATACTTCACAGAATGTTTGCACATCCCCTGCAAGTCACAAGCGTGCGGCTGAAGTTGATGGCCATATTACGGAATGGGTTCATGTATCTCACAAAAACATAGTTTTATGGGGGGATTATGGTGACAATTAGCATATAACAAAAAGCAGCTTACCTTGTAAGTACTTTCGGTCAGCTTATTCACGTCGTCAGCATCCCGAGACATTTTGGCAGTGATTTCGCAGTCCCCAGAATACAGAAAAAAGACGCAAACCAAGCCAATTTCCCCAGATCTATTGAATTATGTTCGAATTCAATGACAGGCGTGTTAGTTGTTCCACGAGTCCGTTACACTTGATGACATCCAGTATTTGTCACACCTTTCATAAAGACGGAGAGCAGAAGCGCAACTTTTGTGCGCTGGTGGCCAAATCGAGTCCGCATCAACCGCTTCGCTGCCTTAACCGAGACTGTCAAACTTCACCTTGTGTGCCCGCGAGGCGGGAGGCAGAAAAGGTAGTGCCTGTGACGTCACTGCTTTAGTCAAGCACTTTCGGTGCTGTGGTGTTCGGTGGATCACCAACTTGATGTTGGCAATCCAGGTTGGATTCTCACACATCAACTGCTCAATCTCGAGAGGCATTTCTATTTTTGTACTTTACATGTCACCATAAACATCAGTCATATGAATATTCATGTGTATGCCTAAATC
>JACXGJ010008841.1:15179-26025 GCA_016801105.1 Esox niger
GGGGGGGGGTCAGGTTCAATGAATACCATGATTTTCAGGGAGTCACATTAACCTGTCTGTAACATTTGGGGGGGGGGTCATGACCCCCGTCCCGTCAATTCTACACCCCCCCCATTCTACACGATTATCAACATTAGGCTTTTTCACTCAATATGATTTATCTATAAAGGATCCATAACACCGAAGGACACATTTACGTAATTAAACACTAGAATGACGACGTCGTTGTTCAGAGAGCCGATTAAACCAGCCTGATCATTCTGGCATGTCTCTGTATATTGCTCCATCGTGTGGTCGTAACAACAAGACAGCTTTGCTCATGTCAAAAGTCTATCTCTTTCATCTTCCCTTGTGTATCTCTAGTTTAGTCTGCGTTATACTTAATAACAACATTGGAAGAAAATTAACGTGTCCACTCCTATGACACATGGTGAGGAGAATCAATTCAAATACTTCCACCATGGAACGCAACACAAGACAGCGGCTCATTGTATTTCTAGAGGCACATGGTTATACGCATGGACGAAATTTTTATTCTGTCTTTTATGTAAATCTTAGAAACTTGGGCATCTGATGACAATGCCGGGGAAGGCAATGAAACAATCCATCCGACATGACTGTAGGTTTTCTATTTGACAGTGGAACTGCATTTGGAATAAGACAAATACTACTGGACACGCACAAATGTTTCGGTAAATATTATGTTTCTCTTACTATTGTCATTAACTAGAAAACTACTACATAGAAACTTTAACGTTGCCTAATTTTGTGAACATTTGGTTGATATTTTCAGAAATATAATTGCGGTGGTGGTCGTGTCGTTTTCCATGGTTCTGAGAACCCTGGTTTTGGGCTATGCAACAAACGGTTTGATCCATTTGGGTAGGATATACTTCTACGCATGCATATACATTGTAACGGGATTAATATAAGATCAATGAAAATCACTGACCCGGATTAATTGAACTTTATTTTGTTTAGCAATCTTTCATTCAGAAATAACAGCTAACACTATGATTGCCCAGCTAATGTCGAACAAAAATTTGAATTGGTGCTAGTTAATTCCTAATTCTCGTATTTTTTATTATTAAGAAAATGTTGCTGGGAAGCTCGTGATCATTCAGAGGGAAGGGAATGCGACGTATGTGCGCGAGAGGGAGCTGGCTTCGGAGGTTTCAACCGAGACCAGGTTCGAACTGTACGATCCAGGGAACACGTTACGCGACGTTAGCTATGTCTGGGACATTGGTAATGGGTATGTATGAGGTAAAAAAAATACGTACATTGTGCGGAATATCTCCAGATCCTTTAGAGTCGTTGGTCCTCACTTGTGGAACCTCCTCTTTTTTAGTCTCATCTTAAAATAAAAGTTCCAATTTAGTTGAGCAAACTCCAGGTGCTGATATCTATGTATTGATTAGAGCAGGGAAATGTATTTACTGCATGGGAAATTATTTACCTTTCGAATCGTCCTTCTCAACGCTTGGGGTCAAAATGCACCCTAGTCCAGGGAGGTTCATCACTGCCTCTGGTGATTTAAAGGTCTTATTCGTTGCACTAATGGAGATGTTTTTTTCCAGACACGTATATCTTTTTTACAACCATTATCTAATTTATCAAGGTCAGCAACCATTTTTTTGATGGTCTCTGTCTCCCTTTCTTAGTTGCCTTTTTCTCTACATTCTGATAAAAATTAACTACTGCCCAAAGAATAATACTGTCCAAATAATGCTGAAGAGGGTGTAGTAACACACATTCATCCAACTCTGTTTTTATGCAGACAGAGGGTTTGTAAGTAATCAGCAAATGTTGGGACACCTGTAGGAATTGTTAGCATCATCTTTCAAGGCTTAATTTACTTCCATTGCTGCAGCAGCAATACTGTTTTTAACCCATTACTTGTTCTCTGAAAAAGGCCTTTGTTAACAATGAAATGTACATACTTTTAAAATTTTTGATAACATGTATTTTTTAAATCTCTGACATATTACTGCTTACTATTGTCTCATTGCATGTGATTCATTGGATTTGAAATGCATACATTTCAATAAAAACTTGTGAAAAATGTGGGTGTTCTAAATATTTTGAGTGGTAGTGTATATACCACATTGAAACATGAAGTTGTGGATCACTTAAGATTTTCCTAATGAATCTGATGAACTTGGAGATGTCAGCAGAAATATACTTTTATTAGTGGAAAGATACTTTTATTGGCCAATAACAGTGACCTTCATATTTTAACAAATCTCCTCAGTTTAGTTTAATATATCTTATTTTGAGTTTAACATGATGAACCTCCTCATAGCTTTTTATGGTTATCTTTACCAAAAGATTCAATCATTCTGGATGGAAGTATGTATTTTTTCGTTTAGTAGTTTAGGCTTTATACTGTAGGTTATTTCAACATGCTATGGTTGTTTTATTCTGGTTTTATAAGGGAGGTGTTTAAGGGATCAGAGCCATCTGTACACTACAACTACTCATGTTCTGGAAGCTACACTCTGCAACTGAAAGTGGGGGCCCACGTTAACAAAACCTACACTCCATTAACAGGGGTATATACAATGGATCTTACTGTTTTGGGTAGGTAGACATACTTAGTAGGTAGTAAATTCTATTTTATTTGAATAATTTTTGTTTTAACATGTGTGTATGAAATGTGTTTTATCAATATGAAGAGGACATCTCGCATTTAAGTCAGGGCCATTTCATTTTAGGTCTTCCATGTTATAATTCACACTATGTTTGAGGTGTATTGCAAATCCCTTCTATATTCTAGACGCCATCAAAACTATTGAATTGAAGGGCCCTTCGAGTTTCCAGGTGTTCAAAAACAACAGTTTGGATGTTCATGTGGATGGAAGGTGGGTAGAACGTCTCAGAAAGCCAACCCAGTTGATACACATAACAAGGTTCACACATGATCAATACCTACAACATTTGAACACATGATTTACCCACATCCTAAAACATAAAGCATGATGAATCAACACAGATTAGCTCATGCATTCTATTTTGCTCCGTTTGTTATGTTACCACATCTGGTTTTCTATGAATGCTAACTCATAACCTTTGTCGTTTTCTTTCACTCCCCCTCTCCCCTCTATCTCTCGCTTCATGTTTCTATCGTTCCCTATCTTTTTATCTCTCTTTCCCCCTTCTACCTCATTGTCTCACTATCCGTTTATCTCTCTTTCTCTCTATATATAAATATTTATCCCTCTCTCCCAGTCCTCCAATAACAGTGTGTTGGAGGTTCTTGTATAACTGTATACCAGCAGCCCCTCAAAGCTGTCATCTGACCACGCTGTATGAGAACACACTGAGACTGAACCACACCTTCTTGGTTCCAGGACTCCACTGTCTGTACATTAGTGCCCACAACAACATCAGCAAAATGCAGACCTCCTGCAGCATCTTTGTGTGGAGAGACCGTAAGTCAGATTGTCTTGTGATCCGTGGATCTGGTCCATAAGTGTTAAGAGAAAATGAATGACGTACGTAGAACTGTGATCATGGTGAAGGAATGCAGCTTGAGAGTTCTGGACTAGATCGATTTAACATCAGGGACCACACCCCTCATTGCACATGACTGTGGTGAATTGATTTGTGGAAGGTTGTATGTGGAAATGCAGGGCTAAATGGGAGGTTCAGGAAGCGCACAGACTGATTTTAATACGTAGTAACATGATTAAGCCAGGGCTAAATTTATGATGAATGAGAGGTTGTGTAAACATGATTCTGTGGTGTCAAGACATGCTGTGAATCTTGTCTAATCATGGGGATTACCAGGGGGTTATGACATTCTCCAGTTGGCAGTTAATTCAAAATAGAAAATCAATTCTGTACGCACAACTTCTGACTGTATTCATGATTTGCTGTAGGATTAAAGTATGTTTCATGTTTTGTCTACCATGATATGCTGTAAAGAATGTTTCTCTTTGTCTCCTCACAGCCTTTAATAACCTGCTCTTCATACTGCCATGTGCTGGGATCATGCTTTCCATCCTCGCATTCATCGCTATTGTAGTCTTCTACCCTAAGAAAGAACAGAAAAACAAACCAGGGGTAGGATATTGACCAACAGATTTGTCTAGCACATTAGCCCCTTTCTCTATACTCTCCCCAAATATGTGATGTCTTGCTACAACATGTCCACAATAGGGTAATCTATACGTAACACACTGACCCACCATTGTCTACTGTTAATGGCTTTGTGTCAGCTTCACTTTTGCACTTGTTCAATCTTAAGGAAACACTGGCACGCCAAACCCCTATGAATCTCAGTGTTTGTGCTGAAGTCTTCTGGTTTCTAACAGTGGCTTTGTCTTGTTCTTAAATATTCATTAGTATCTGAGATAAACACCTGTTTAAACAGCTCTAGCACTAGTTTTAAAAAGCATGTAATTGTTCATTGTAGCTGTATACAGCACAGTCATCAAGAGTGAATTGCACTGGGTATTTGTACTTTGTACAATTACTAAAATCATTTTAGACAATACAGCACTATAAACACCTACAAACACTCAAATGTATTACTGTTCATTTTTTTATTGGTTTGTTTATTTATGTTACAGATTTCCACTAATGCCACTTACACCAGCATGAACATGGAACTTCAGCCCAAACAGGACCTCCATGACATCAGTAGTGATCCAAATGTTTCCAGTGAACATAAAGAAGAGGTCCTGCCCCTTCTCCTTATGCCTGGGAAGAGATCATATTCATAGGCCAACTAGCTTTGAATTACATACTTGGCTCTGTGTTGGTCTGATTCAAGTGAATTGGTAATTATTCGCTAAAATAATTTGGTTTCAGATGAATGTAACATTTAACTAAATTACTTCAGAGATGTGATAGTGGTGTATCTCTTGGTTTGGATCCTAATCCTGCCTGTGATGATCCTGATCCAGGCAGTTTTACAGCATCGTATCCCACAACGACGTGAGATGAGAGGTGCCAAGCAGTGCTGCAATGGGGAACAGCCCTAATGGTTGTCATACTGAGCTACTGGCTGTCACCAAACCTGCTTCTCTTTGAGGCTACAGAGATGGGTTTGGGTCAATTCAGAAAGATAATAAAGTAACAATCAATGTCCATTGTTATATTTAACCATTTTTACATCAGGTTATTGATCCTGGAAAAGCATATATTTATTAGGTCATTGGATGTTTTTCTTCATTGTGTATGTATCTTGTTGCTCATGACCATAACCAACATGCTGCTCTCAAATGCTGTAGATGCACCAATGTTAGGTATTTGGTTGATATTAAACAATTACAAAATGTGCTAATGTGAGGTATTTAAAAGGTGTTAAACAACTGTATTAAATGCACCATGGCATATGTAACTTAAAATCAGACTATGATCTTAGAGAAGGCTATATATTTTTTAATACTTTAATTCACTCCACAGACCGAAATATATTTGTATTTAACATAAATGTGAACATAAAATAAGGCAAATTCAAAGATCTTGTCAGGTGGTTGGAAAATGTGCAAAAGACATCTGACCGGTAGCTGAAAGGTTGCTAGACTAAGTATCAGGTGAAAAGTTTAGTCGTTCTGTCTTCAAACAAGGCGGTTACATCTAATGGCTCCGATGTCATTGTAAATGACAGGGTTGACCCATGGTAAAATAAAGATTACAAATCATAAGCAAAGCAAACAAACAGGAAACAGGTCGGTGTGAAGAGAAATTAGAGTCACAGGTCAGACGTTGGAACAACGAGGCGTCTCACAGCTTGAAGGAATCAACACAGTCTGTGCTTGCTGTAAAATCTCCACCATTTTTCCAATAACCAGAAATGCCAAGGTGACCGAGCTAAATACCGCCTAGTAGCACTAGTAACACTTTGGTCACCACCAAGTGCTTGGTTTGGCCGATCACATACCATCAAACACTGCCATCAAACACACCATCTGGAACCACTGCAATTTGCATCTGACCAACAGCCACAGATGACCTCATTGCCACGAAGAGCTATGAGGTTGTCTGTCCACTCCTGCTCGGCGTTCAACACTACAATGTCCAAAAATCCCATCAGGTAGCTGGAGGGTCACATCCGGTTGCACTGACCCCTGTGAGGGCAGGCAAATCACTGACTGTCACTATCACAGGGGCCTCCAAAGGGTGCACATCAAAGGAACCTGGTGAGAGGAGGACAGACAGTTTTCATGTCTGGAATGGAGTGAATGGATGAAATCATGATGTGTTTGACACTTTTCCATTCATTCTATTCCAGTCATTACTATAAGTCCATCCTCCACAATGTAGCGATGTCTGTCACCTGATGACTATGTGGCCACTTGTAACATGGACTCAGTCATCAGGTTTGCTGCTGACACAACGGTGTTTGGCCCTGATCTCCGGTGATGATGAGACAGCCTACGGGGAGGTGTTCAGGGCCCGGGTGGGATGGTGCCATGAAAGAAAATAACCACCAGACACAACAACCGGGTGGCTCCAGAGACGTTTCAAGTTGCGCTGTGTGCTCATCACAGAAGACCTGAAATGTGGTGAAGAAGATGTAGCAGTGCTTCTTGAACCTCTGGTTGGTGAAAAATGTGGTATCCCCCAGAGAATCCCCTATTATGTGTGTTTTAATGTTTTACATTTTGAGAGGTTTTTATCCATCTGATAAGGGTTCGCACTGTTTGGAGTCATCTTGTTTTTGGCATGTGTTTTATTTGTGTTGTTCATTGGTCCACATATCTTTGACCTGGCCTGGGAAAACTAATATTAATCAGATGCTGCTGCTAGCACAGGGCTTCAGCTGGGAATGAGAGAATTTTGTATTGACTTTTACCCAATTATTCTCCCAGATTTTGTGTAATCCAACGTGTGATTAAGGCCCTGCCTCTTTGCCAACAACAACTTGCAAAACTCCATGTTGAGATGTGTTTCACGAAGCCCATTCTATGCTGTTCTAGTTCTTATCGTGCTTATGTGCCGTAAGGGTGCGCCCGCTGGCGTTTTACCTAGATTGAACTAACAGGTGCCCTAGATGCAACAAGGAGTCTGAAGGAATTTCTGAGATCAACAGTTTCAGTCGTGTCTACTGCTTTTTGCTACCCAGGATGCATTACATTTTTTGTGCATTGAGTAGGTTGCTAAATTGCCATCTAGTGGGAGGCTGATGTTACAACCTTTCATTTAATCCAAAATACAGCATCATTATGATGCAAATTTAGTTAAAGCTAAATAAAGAAAATGGATCTTCTTGAACATGACCCGTTATGGCAAAAGCCATATAGATCGGCAGCAACTCATTCCAAATCACGTGATTCCCATAAAGAATCCTTTCTGTGCTTTATGCCCTACACCTTGTCTCTCAAAGTGATTGTTCATTGCCATCATGTGGCAAAGTGATTAAAAATAAAATCTTAACAGGGGTCGAGTCCATACTGACAAAACACTTTACTTTGCACAATGTGATATAACTCCAACCTTCAGTCATAAGATTCACCAAGTTACTTATACAATATAAATTCATCTCAGATCCCCATTGGATAGGGTGTAGGAGTCAAGTTTGGATCTGGGCAAGGACTGACTGAGATGCATGTTAGATGCATTTGCCTACCCTAAAACAATAATAATATACTGTATTTGGGTCAGTTGAGCTAAAACTGTCTTGAATGGAAATACATAGATACATATAAAAAAGAAAATATATCTGCGTTCAATTTCAATATATAAAATGTTTAATTGTTTGTATGAAATGTTATTCCCAAGTTGGGTATCCTTTACCAATTTGGCGCGATCCACTCCATGCGCGGCGCAGTTTACCGCGAGATTGTTTGTATAGTAACAGTCCCATGTAGCTTCAAAAGACCATCGAAAACGATGGTCTTACAACATCGAAGCCTGTCTTGCATATCATTCCGCGAGGTACTATTTTGATGTCGATGGTTTTTATCGACCTAATTAGACATCACATTACGATTGTACATTTATGTGTATGAAATATGTTTAAAAGGAATGAATACATGAATAGAATTTTCATCCTAGAAAATTGCAAAAAGTATATCAGACGGTAGAATTCACAATACATTTGCAAAGACTGGCTCTCAACCGGAAGTTACAGAGGTACTTTTTCCTGTCTGTGCTAGTTGGTAAGTTTAAATGAGAGGATTTCTTTTTCATTTACATTCATTGAAATACACTGTATATTTTTCTTTGCATGCTCATTTTGCGATGATGAAGTTCTAAACCAGCGAATGCGTTCTCAAAAAGGAAAAAAATAAATGTATTTTGTCCACATACTTGCCAGACAGGGGTGTCAGGCAGGGGATAGCCAGAGCGGTTTTGGGAAGCCAGCTAGCTAGCAAGCTAACGCGACTGTTTACTAGACAGTAGGGTTGCTTTATGAGTTTTATTTGAAAGTGTGTAGTTTAGAGCAGTAATTCGTTGATGATTATCCTTGATAGAAATACACATATATTTATTTGTATCTATTATGATGTGTTTCATTCTACCACTACCTAGCTGATGATGTCATATTTGTGCGACTAAAAAAAACGGGAGGCATGTTTCTTATGTGTGATGCTAAAAGCTAGTTGAGTCCAAAAACTTTGTTGTGAATTTTTTGTTAAGTTATATGTATTTGCTGAAAGATCATACTCGTCCTGATGATGGGCACTAGGATATTAGTTTTGCAATTGTAAAGAGTACCACAATACTATTTAGTTTCATGCTGTCTTTCTAGACAGTTTGCCTGGTAGTTTTTTCCCGTTTCAGTTCAGATGGACTTGTTTTGTAGCTGAGTTCTTGGCTACAAATGGAAATCAAATACAGTATTTCCTTTGTATCCTCACAACAGCCCAAGCAGCGCAGATACATTTTCTGTGAGATTGGTGCAGACTTGTCTGCCCTGCCCTATCGCAGCCCTGTCTCTCCCAGCGGGGACCATGGCCTTTGTGCCGACCCCCAGCCCCACGGTGGTGGACCAGACCACCCTCATGAAAAAGTACCTACAGTTCGTGGCAGCCCTCACTGACAACAACACACGTAAGTGAGGATTTGAGACAAGGTGTCGTAGTCTTTGGACGATGTGGTTTGGGTATAATCCACTCAGCGAGGGCTATGTGATGAGAGCGATATGCTTTAGTCTGGAATAAGGTGCAGTGTGTTTGTGAGAGTGCGTGAGTGACTGAGTGTGAGTTTGTTTGGTAAATGTACCTTGAAAAAATCTGGGCGCTGAAAGTAAAACTGATAAGATCTGATAATGCCTGTCTGCTGAGAGATTAGAATATATGGGGACTCCATATGCCATATGAATCTCTTTAATGGTTGTTTTTCTGTATCCTCCAATCCCCAGCTGATGAGACCAAGTTGAAGATGATGCAGGAGGTTAGCGAGAACTTTGAGGTGAGTCCGGAAGGTAGATAAAGAGCGGGTATCCCCGTTATGTCTGTGTTGCTACTACAACTGCGTGTTCTAACATAGGTTGCGTATCTTCACTTCACTATAAGACTGTTCTGGCATTAGTGCTGTCGCCTTCATCTCTTTCAGAATGTGACGTCATCGCCGCAGTACTCAACCTTCTTGGAACACATCATCCCTCGCTTCCTTACCTTCCTCCAGGATGGAGAGGTGCAGTTCCTGCAGGAGAAGCCCACACAGGTGTGATGCTGGGGCAGGTCACCTCGTGGCTTTTGTCCCATTTTGAAACCACTTGAGGTCACAGGCGTGGCTACGGCTTTAAATAACCTTTCTCTCTCTGTATTTTCTGTCCCAACAGCAACTGAGAAAACTGGTGCTGGAGATCATCCACCGGATACCGACTAATGAACACCTGAGACCTCACACCAAGAACATCCTGTCTGTCATGTTCCGCTTTCTGGAGGTAAAATGTTACACAGTTCTATGAAATACGGGGTTTGCGTACAATCTCCTCAGCAGGGGCTATGTGATGAGAGCGATATGCTTTAGTCCAGAATAAGGTACAGTGTGTTTGTGAGAGTGAATGAGTGTGAGTGTGCCTGACAATGTACCTTATATCAATCTGGCCGCTGAAAGTAAAACTGATAAGATCTGATAAAGCCTGTTTGCTGAGAGCTTGGACAGTGTGGTGATGAATTTTGCCATAGCAACCAATGCATTTCTTTTAGAAAGTGAATCCCACTTCGTTCACGTGTTTTATTATCCGTTTTGGTGTGTTGATTGACTGAATGTTGTAATTGCGTTGCGTGCTGCTTATTTTCAGATTGAGAGCGAGGAGAACGTGCTGATATGCCTGCGAATCATCATAGAGCTGCACAAACAGTTTCGTCCCCCAATCTCTCAAGAGGTGAGAACTATGGCTTCGTTATCATTTGTGGTGTGTTTTTGATTGGCAGGAGGCCAATCTCCTGTGTTTTCTCTTCCCTTCCCAATTTTCCTTGATTCTCCTTGACTGTTTTTGTAGTAGAAGCATTATGTCCAAGGAGAATCGTCTCAGACCTCATTCTTTGTCTTTTGAGACGGTGTTAACTGACCCTGGATCCTCCGTTTACAGATTCATCACTTCCTGGACTTTGTGAAGCAGATCTATAAGGAGCTGCCTAAAGTTGTGGTAAGACAAGCAAACAGCATGTGGATCATAGTTGTGCATGAGTTGTGAAAAAGTTGGCTATCTGACGATGTCTAAATTATGTTCTCACTCCTCCCATCTCTCTTCTTTCTCATGCTGCTCTCTAACAAACCTCCCCTCGACCCCTCTGTCTGGTCCCCTCTGTCTGGTCCCCTCTGTCTGGTCCCCTCTGTCTGGTCCCCTCTGTCTGGTCCCCTCTGTCTGGTCCCCTCTGTCTGGTCCCCTCTGTCTGGTCCCCTCTGTCTGGTCCCCTCTGTCTGGTCCCCTCTGTCT